>WAAG01053597.1:126466-160655 GCA_013390105.1 Tichodroma muraria | reverse complement strand
AAAAAAAGGGAAAAAATACAACAGGGCTTTCTATAATCCTCTCTCACAAAATGTATTGGAATTGAAAAATCGGTATAAAGGACACACTGTTAAGATATGGCAATGCATGCATTGTTTTCTACATAATGCAGCCAGAGTCTCCATGGTAAAATGAAATTTTTATTTTATTTTTTCTGTCACCATCAGCAGTTAACCTAAAGTAGGAGCTGCTCCATTTCATTATAGGTTAAATGGCTTACTATACAAAACTAGCTGAGAGACGTACAACACTAACACTGCATTTTTAAATAGGTTTTAAAAACATGCTTGAAAATAAGTGAAGAAAAAACAGTGCAGCATATGCTATTGTTCTGGAATTTTTTTTAATAGAAAGCATTCCTTTTGAGCATTCCCCCTTCAGTGGAGTCACTTAGACACTTCCAGCTGGTGGCAGGGGATACAGCCATAATACAGCTTTCTCTGTCCCAGCTGTCTTTTTCATTACGTTAAATGCATTACGATGGCTGCACTGTTTTACAAAGGTTCAGGTGCAGAAAGGTATAGGAAGAAATGTGCAACTATGTGTTTTTGTAGTGACTGCAAGCTTCTGCAAGATCTCTGAATCCTGAATGTGTTCCTGGCTCTGGTCACAGATCTCCTTCCAATCACTGGAACATTTGCTGTAAGGGCTGGCTAAAGGTGCCCGAGGAAATCACCTTTTACAAGGGAGCATTGTTGTAAAGGATTTTTAATGCATTATGGCTCACGCAGCATCACAGTTAAAGAAAAACAGGGATTTAGAAATAAATGCTGAAGAAGAAACTGAGAAAAAAAGAAAACACAGGAAAAGATCCCGGGATCGGAAGAAAAAGGTATCTAGATCTGTGCCAAATTCTGAACAGGGATTCTTTTGTTTTAATTTTCTTACCTTGCAACTGAAGTATTAAAAGCTTGTTCTTGCCTATAACTTGGTAGCTGTCGGAGTAATTTGTTAGCATTGTAAAATATCATTTGTAACCAGGGCTGTGGGGTTTGCAAAGCAGTTGAATGTTTAATTGGATATTAGTTGATTGCAGTGATGATGCAGAAGGTGTGCATTCATTTCCCACTTATGTTACTGTGATATGCAAACTGTCTGGGAGTTGAAAATAGTTTGTAACCATCATGTGAGGTTAAATGCTGAGCTTTCTTGTAGGTTTAATAGCAAAGCATAGCATGATAGTTTAGTCTTACATACAGGTACTTAAAAGGGATGTGTGTAGAGGCAGAGTTTTTTTCTTTGTGTTGGGACTATGGCACATGTTTGGCTTCTGAAACATCCGTTTTTGGGATAATGTTACAGAAATAAGGTGTTTCAATATTTCTCTTTTTTCTTAATGGTGAGCTGTTTTACAGAATTGAGCTGTAGCAGTCTGTTATTAGCAACTTTCTTTTGTTAGGAAAATATGTGGCTGAGATTACAGAGGCTGGTTTTTCTCTGCTGTAGATTTGTCTTTGCAGCAGAAAACCCTTCAGCAAACTAGGATCTGAAAAATTCAGTAGGCACTGCATTGCTCATTGTTCAGGTCAGGAGCCTCGGTGTGATTGCAAGCTTGCTGTTTCTCTCTAAGGTATAAAGCAAAATAGTTATGGTTTGTGGCATAATGACAGATAGAGAGGCCAGCTACTTTGGCAGCTTTTAGGATGTGTCCTTATAAATGACACCTTGTACTCTGCTCCATAGAAATAAGGCCCTGCCACGATTTCTTTTATTTGGCTGTATTTTCTGATAATTTTTTCAAGAACACATTAAGGAGCGAGTTGCCTTTACAGAATCCTGGGCATGTAGTATTTCTGTGTGCTTCTGTGAAATCCCCCTAAGGAGGGGGGGTGTGTGTGTGTTGGATAATCTTCATATGCTCAGAGAAACGGTGCATGTGCTTCCTAAACGACATGTAGATTTCCTCTAACATATGTGCATCTTTTGGTTGGATGAGAGTCAGCATTTCCCTGCCCTTTTCTCCTTTTTCCCTGCCGTGGCTGTACTATACATAATGAAAAGCACTGAGACCCACTGCCTTCTGTTCTAGCGAGCACGTTAGGAGACTCTTAACATGCTGCAGTACATTTGCTGCAGACAGCTACACTGTAGGTCTTTTTTCTGTGTAGATGTATAGATCTTCTGAATCATCTTCCAGGATAAAGGACAGTATGAAGATAAGTTTCTGTCTTTGAGGTGAATTTTGAGGCTCTGCTGTTTGAAACCAGCCTGAAAGAGCATTTTTCTTGGCTGCTGTTTAGGTTATATGCAGGTTTGTAATGTTGCTGTCAGGGTGGGTTTCCCCCCAGCTGAAAATGACTGTAGCAGTAAGGAATTAATTGTGGGAGCTGTCCCCTCAACCCCTATTTACCTATGGCTTGTGAGCTGAAATGTATAGTCTCTCAGCTGAATCTACTCATGCTGCAGGAAGCCCACGTTGTACTTGATGTGCTCAAGTTTAACAATAGCATGCCCAACCAGATCCATGCACTGTCTTTGTGTAAGGAAGCTTCCTCACAGCTCAGAATTAGAACAATATAGAAGGGATATGGCAGTGAGAGGCTCTTGATTCAGTGAGGTGAGACAATTGCTTTCTGGACAAAAGTGCTTTATTGTTTATACAACACTGCTGTAGAGAGAAAATCTCTTAGCAACCAGAGTGGCACATGGATAAATATCTGCCTATTAATCTCAAATATATGGATTTCTTTCAGTGTTTTGNATACTGGAATTTGGTAGCTTATTCCAGTTTCTTTCTGAGTTTCCTTAGGACTCTGCAGAATCAGGACAGGTAGAGGCCTTCTCTAGTAGGAGAACGGAACAAAACCCAGCATTTGCTTCACTTAACTCTCATACATTTGGGCATCATTCTCATGTCAAAGATATGGTTTTGTTACCCAGTACACAGGGTGTAGGAAGTCCAATAATTGTGACTTGCCATTTTGTGCTTTCCTGACTATTTAAAACATTTTCCCCCCAAATTTTCCACTATGAGTAGTGAGTCACTTCTTGTTCCTCTGCACCACCCACAAGCAAGCAGTACTCGGGGATTTTTTTGTTGATCACATGATACTGCACAAAGCTTACCCTTTGCTTAAGCAGCATGCAGAAATATCCTTTAGAGTCTTCCAATCACATTGGAACAACAAAGAATGCTAATGTTTCTGGATAATTTATACAGTAAAGAGCCCAAGGCAACCAATGGTTAGAAAGTAAGGCTGGTGGGATCAGCCAGTGTCTTAGTCTTGTATGATAACTAGCAACAGTCATGCTGATTTATGTTCCTGTTTAGTTGGAGGATGGCAATATTATTACTGAGGGTAATATTTCACTGCTTTTGACTGGTTAAGCAATTTACAGTGTAATAGCATTCCTGCGAAGGCTTGCTTCAAGACTTGTATGAGAGAAATGACCTTTTTAAAAACACACACAAAACCAAACCTGTGTTATGTCCCATCCCATTTAATTTCAAGGTGAGATATTCTCGAATTGCTGCACTTAGCTCTGTGGAGAGGCTGTGCTTCTGTGCCCTGTGGCCCCACCACACTCTCTCTGTTTGCTTGCATTCAGGAGATTCCAGGCCTTTGCTGAAGGTTCTGAAAGGTTCAGAGCTTACCCGGCTTAACTCAGGCGAGAGAAAGGGACAGGGCCAGCAAGTGAAGGATCTGCATTATACAGGTTTCCCATTATTCTGTTCAAGTTTATATTACAGCTTCATACAGTTCTGCCTCTGGATGGTTGTGCAGTGTCCTACACTGAAAATAGTTTGAGTACATCCAAGGACAGACCTGAGCCTTTAATGGTATCACAGAACAAGCCAAGCCACTCTTAAAAATAAGTGATTGATAGGATAGCTTGCTTGATACTTGCCAGTGCAGCTCTGTCATGCATAATTTGGTTTGTGAAAACTAGAAATTGTTTATCTTGTAATAATGTCTGGACAGAAATTGGTAGCTTAGTCAGTGCCTTTCCTAAAATAAAGGTGGAATCTCTGAAGGGTTTTATGTGTTCTCTGTTCGGTACATATCAGAAGAGAAGGACAGGTCTCGGCACACAATCAATGATTTATGTTTTATACAATATTTAGTAGGACTGAAGTGATTTCCATTTGTGTGTAGTGCTCAGGAGCTCTTGTATTCTTTGGGAACATGGAATAATTTGATCATAATGCAAAGCCTGGCTGCTGCTGAGAAAGTCTCAGCCTCTGCTGCTGCAAACTCGTGGGCAGCAGGAAAACTAATAGATGTCAATGTCACAAATCCTGCTAATTTCATCATAAGGCTCACAGTGTTTGAAGGTTTTACTTATCCCTCAGGTATGCTGAAAAAATTGCCTTGCGATTTCCTGGTGGAAATAAATTGAAATGCTGTGTCAGGAATGATCAGCCTGTAGGTGTTGCAGCTGCTCGTGTGGCTTTGGGGAGCTTATGCATCTTCTGGGCTGGGCTCTGCTGCCAGCTCCTAGGGCCTGTGAGGGATGTCTTGGGCTGCCCAGCATAGCAGAGCTGGGAACACCTCCCAGGGGCAGTGGGACCCTGGGATGCCTGGGAGAGCATCATCATATCCTTGCTGGGTGACTCCCACTTTTTCCTTTCCCCTCAACTCTCTCAGGGCTGTCAAATGTTTTACAGATCTCAGCCACATGAAGGTTTTAGTACAAATGTCAGTTTTCATACGCAAACAAGTCTACCAGTTACCAGGTAAAGCTTTAAACTCAGATAATAAGTATAAATCCCCATCCTTATTTTTTTTTAAATGTAATTTCATTATTTTTAAACAAATCTTGATTAGAGATCTGTTTCATGGCATCTGAACAGTTGAACTTGAATGTTGTAGAATCTAGATAGGTTGAGTACAAGTGATTGTTCTTTCACTCATTCGTGTTAAAGCACAAACCAGGCAGATGTTGCTCTAACATTTTAGAACATGACCTATGGTAAGTGAAAAGATTGTCTAGATTAAGGGTCTGAAAGAAAAATTGGTAAGTCAATGATCTTTTCAAAGTGTGGAAACATTTCAGTCATATCCTTGATTTTGGTTACGATGTTCTGTCAGAGGCAAATCTAATGAAATGGAAAGGTGTTTTTGATAGATGTTTAGGGGCACTGGTTGATGGGATATCTACTAACAATGCTGAATTCTTACCAGCATGGAGCTTGATGGTGAAAGAGTGTTCTATTCTGCTAGAAAAACAATTCCTTCTTTGAAGATGACCCCTAAAGGAATGAAACTATTCCATTGTATTGTGTGGGGAGCACTACAGCATCATTTGAAGTGGGCACTGCTCAGTGTTACTTTGTTGTTTATAAACCCAGAGAAAAAATTGCGCTGTTACATTTTTATTTAGTCGGGTTTAGAACATTTACCTTTTCCTTTTCACCTTCTCCATGCCTCGGGGTTGGGCTGTCACAAGGGATGGCCATTAGTCGCTGTGCAAGTGTCAGTTTGGGTTATAACCCATGTTGTGCCAAAGGCTTCCAGCCTGTGGTGGGAGGGGGTGGGCAAGAGGAGGGAGGACCAACCATGGGCGGCCTCACTGTTAGAGGGAGGTGGCTCCATGGCTGGATTTACAGCTGGACTCTCAGGCAGTGTAAATCAATACCGTTGCTACTGCCTGGTTGGTATTGACACAGAGCCTTTTATCCTGGGTTTTCCACCCAGGCTGGGTTGGTTTTTTTGTGGGCTTTTGGTTTTTTTGGGTTTTTTTTGTTTGTTTGTTTTTATTGAGAGTTGAGGGAAGGGGGAAATGGGATGCTCTTGAAAGCAAATGAACATTCAAAGATGGTTAGTGAACAGTGATTTGAGAAGAAAAAAATTCTTATATGATTATGAGTGTATGAATATTCAACCCTGTGCCAGAAGTCAAAGCTCTGCTAATTTCAAGCTCTTGCTTGAATTGATGGCTTCAGGATAAGTGATGCATACTTCGATGCTATTTCCTTTTGGCATTTACTAAATATTTGTTACTGCGAGCCATAATACTTGTCAGCTAGTGGAACTGACTGAGCACCTGCTAAAATTGAGTGTTAGACTCAGACCTAGTTTGACTGGGACAGGAAGCTGGAGGGAGGAGGTGGGTAGAGAAAGCTAGGCTCTTGGTGGATGTGATAGAACATGTGTGTCTGGAGGAAAGAAATAGCGAAAAAAATGAAATGTGAGCTGTAAGTAGTATTAAAAAGACAAAGCCTGATGTATTCTCACAGTGATTTGCCTGAAGTTCAGACAATAAAAGGCTGGATTTGCTGCTGTTCAGAAGTTTGTGCAGGTGTTTAGGCCGCCGTTAGGGTCGTGTCAGGGGTTTCTGGCTGAGGAGCGGGACGGGCACGGAGCTGCCTTGTGCGGGCAGAGCACGGGGCCTCCAGGCTGTGATGGGCTCCAGTGCCCCCATCCAGCTGGAGACCTCTTAGGCCTTTTAGCACTCTAGAAGGTGATCCCTTCCTGTTAGACTGGGACGTGCTGGGGGGCGCTTCAGGTGGTGAGCTCCACAGAGATGGCACAGCTGCCCCACGTTGTTCCTCATTTTGGTTACCTAACCCAGGCTATACCCCTGTATTTTAAAGCCAAAACTATAGGTGCCTTCAGAGGATAATTCAGTGTGTGTGAGGCAAGTTAAAGGAATGACCTTGTTTTGAAGGTATTTCCAGCCTTGCAGCTTCAGCTTTGGGCATTCTGCATATCAGGCTCTGATATCTCTGGTGGATTTTTGGGCTCATATAACACTTTAAAAAAATCTTTTTCTTGTCTCTGTTGCCTGGTGTGGTATTTTTGTGGAGTTCTGCCTGGTTGGCCAGTGCTCTACAGAGTGGTTAATTACCGACTACCACAGAAGAGATCAGCTTCTCATTTTATTTTTTTACAGAAATCACTGTGTGGTAACTTGGAAGGGAAATTCAACATGATATTTCTTTAGTATTTATTTAAGGAAGAACAATGTGGAACGGAGAACGAGATTGAAATAAGAAGATTGTCTTGTTAATTGAAAAGAAAATTCACTCTGGGATGTATTTTATTTTTTTATAAATCCTAATTTTGCCAATAAGCTGAAAGCTCTGACAATTTAGTGATAAGAATTTGTCACATATAAGATTTATTGCATTGAGATTTACATGAGCAGCTGCCTTTGTATTATGTACCAGAACTAAAACTTTGTTTTGCATTTTTAGTTGCAGAAAGACACAGGATATGTTGTACTTCATAGTTGCCTTCATCTGAAAACTTTAGACAACTTCTTATGATTTTGTTTTAAAAACCTGAATTATGTATTTTACCCAACATTTTGTTTGTTCAGCAGTGTTCTATTCACTGTTTTGGATTTCAGCTTACTGGGCAGCTGAATGCTATCACAGTTTAAAATTGATAAATAAACTCAGTTTGAGAATTCATTTCAGCATCTTTTATTTTTTCATTGAAAATGCATTCAGAGTTAGAGAGAAAAATACAAGATAGAAGCATTCACTTTTTTTCTGGTGCCCTAGTCCATATTTATACAATTGAAATAAATGGAGTTTTATGAAAGAAGTTACATCTTGGTAAAAGTGGTGGTATCCATGTCCTCTGTTAGCACTCTGATTGCTAATGAGTGCAAGCAGGAAATGAAGGTCTGTACCTTAACAGGTATCCACTGCCCCGTCATGGTGAGTTACCCGGACACAAGGTCTCAATTTATTTCGTGGGTGCTACGTGCCTCTTCATAGAGCCTGCTGGAGCTACCTCAGCAGCATCTCGACCAGTGGCATTAAGCCTGATGTCTCTGGTCACCCCATCCCTACCAAGAGCAGGTCAGGCTCCTGGGTGTGCCTGGGGCCTCACCCATTAAATTCATAGCTTAAAATACAAACAAAAAACCCCGCTGTGATCTTGTCACTTGCTTCCCTTGTGAAGAAAGAGACACCTGGTCTACTGGAAGGTGTCCCTGTCCATGACAGGGAGGTTAGAACTGCGTGATATTTATTATATTTCCAACTTAAGCCATTCTATGATTCTATGACTTGCATTCATGTATTCCAGACTCATCTGTAATACCCCTATAAGTGCAAATGCATAGATGAGATAAAGATATGTCAATTGTTTGTATTTTTGAAAGCAGCAAAGTATACATGCTTTTTCTGTGAAATGCTGTCAGCTCAGCTTTGAGCTACAGGCATGTCCTTAACCCTCTGGCCACTGCCTCTTGAACTAAGATGCTCTAAAGTACCCAGATGCTCTTGCTCTGCTGGAGAAAGAGAGGAGAGTCAAGGAGGAGACAAGTAGTTGAATTGTGAGTGCCAGGAAAGGATTTCCTGGAGCTGCTGAAGTGGCGGTTTTCGCATTGTTGTGTTTTCAAAGCAGATCCTTGAACTCTGATATACTATGGGCAACTAGTAACTGATACAAATTCAAGTACTTGCACGGTTCCCTAATAGTGAGCAGAAACCACAGGGTGTAACACAAATACCCCTCTGCACTAACAATGATGTGGTCTGTCAAGCTGGGGATGGTGCTCGAGTACACAGCTGCTTGTGTGGCATCCTTGTGCTGTCATCAGCCTGGGTACCAGTGCTGCTGCTCCCTACAAGTACAGGATTTACACACAGCAAAGCATCAGTGATGCACGTACAGCAGGGATTTGTGTGTGTGCTGGGCAGGAGCTGGCGGGGAGCTGGGGTCAGGGACTTGGTTGGGACTCCCCACCTGTGTATTTTGCACCAGTGCATCCATAGCCCTGAGTCGGGCATCTCCAGAGTGTCCCAGCTTCCCACAGTGAGTCTCTTTCTGTGTTAGGGACCTTTCACTCTGGGAGGGGTGGCGTGGTGCTGCAAGGAGTTTAGTTCCAAAGGAAGTGTATTCCCTTTACAGTGGCTGCAGGAAAGCCTGGCTCAGCCCAACGCCCGAGCTGTTGGCCAGGCTGGATCTTTAGGAAGAAGCTGTCCACAAAGTTGTTAACAGTGTTTTCAGAAGTGTTGTGGCTGTGTATGAATATTTTGTTTCTTCATTTCTGTAATTTACAGTGTGATTCTGTTCCATTGCTGTCATTGATTCCTAATGGAATTACAGATCTTGTTTTTAATGAATGGACAATTTGAAAAGGACAAGTTGTTAAATCAAAAAGTTTAATGGTCTTTTTAATCTTCTCTTTTCCTTTAAAATCATTCAAATTAAAGTATCACCAGCAATTTCTGCATCACATTCTGAGTTCACAAAGCTCAGAACAATTCACAAGTCAGTGTGGTTGTTGATATCTAACCTTTCAGCTAGAGCGCCCTTGTTTGCATATTCTAAAGAGCTTTCCTTAAAGACAGTATAATAAAGAGAAACCATGTGACGCTATCCTGCCTGTTCCCTCTAATAAACACTACTTTCACCTGCCCTGTTTGTTGTTGTTAGAAGATACAGTTATGGAACTCACTTTCTGTTCAGCACATTGGTTCATTTTCTAGTGAACTGTAAATGTCAGGATGCAGAATAACTCCATCATTGAGTTCCTCTAGTTAAACAAGATTTTCACAGTTAGCTAGGCTGTTGTCCTTCCCTGTGTTCTCTCCAGGTGGGTGAACCTGAAGACGTGCTCCCCAGAGTTCTCTGGGAACTTGTAGAAAAGCAGAGTTGTGCAATATCCATTGGATAGGTGTTCCTTCTGCTCCCCAGCATGAATTTATGGAGCATTTTATTAACAGAAGGCAAAGATGGAACTGAGGTACTGACTCTAGTTAGCTACAGTCACTTTTCCAGCATTGAATGAGTGTTTTATAAATACAGACATTCAAAGCTTTAGATGATATTACTTCCTAGGCTGAATAATTTTATTTTCTCCCACACAGCCTTTTGTCTTTCTCCCATAATTGCATTACCACTCTTTCTGGACCCTACTAGGGTATCTCTGAAATTACAATCGTTCCCCTTTCATTAATCAATGGCTTAATGGTGAGCATTTGCAACCATCCCAATAGCAGTGTCTGAGTGCTCTCAGTAACCTGTTCTCCTGCTCCCTTTGGATTTCTATGAATCTGACAATCACCTCTGGTGCTGAGGCCAATGTTTTCATGCCCAGACTGTAATGCAGATATTATTCACAGATAGACTGCTGGCTGGGCCCTGAAGCACAGGTGGACAAGCCAAGCCAGGGTGCTCGCTATGCCCGAGGGGATAGATCTCCCCAGAGGGGAGGGATGTGCACCAAGCATCTCATGGTGCAGCAAGTCAGAAAAGAAGCTCAATCTATGTGTGAGTAAATGCAGCATTTTCCTGAAGTGCTGAGGAAGCCTCTTTCAAAACAGGCCTTTTTTTTTTTTTGGCCAGGCAGTGTGTTCTGGAGGGTGGCTATGGATGACTTCTACAAAACAAAACTCTGAAAAGTTAAAACATTGCATAGTGAAATATTGCTGAGAAGTGGGTGGCAAAGGTTTCCTCTATTACATTTTTACAATCTAAGCAGAAAGACATCTTCAAGGAGAATTGGTGAACACACTGGATACCTGCAGTCCTAGTTTTTCTTGCCACTTGATTTAATATGAAACCACCACCACTTTGAAGCTGTTAAACATCAGAATTCTGATAACTAAAGACTGCTGTTTTTCTACCAGTCTGAAAAGATTAAAAAGACTTTGAGAGGAAAACATGTCTCATGACAGTGGGTGCACAATCAGTTTCTAAGTAGGGCAGCCTGAGGAGCAGCCAACGCTTTTTAACAGTTATGGGAAAGTGTATGTTTTTTGATGTTCCGATCTGATATCTTTCTGTTTACCTTTTTTTGAGCTATCAGACTGTCTGTTTATGCTCAAAAGAGGCTTAATAAATGTTTTGCACACTCAGCATACACTGCCCACATAAAAGAGGAAAAGTATGCAAACTTCCAAGTCATCCAAGCAACAAACAAAGAATTGGGGGTTCACCAGACTCTTCCAGTTTGATCTTAAACAGTTTATTTAATTGCTGGGGTTTGTGTCCATAAAATATCTCCATGTTTTTGTTCTTGTGCAATTTAAGGATCTCTTTTCAAATGTGAAGCAGTGGCTATTTTTCTGTTCTTGATATAGAATATATTTCGCATGTCTTGCATAAGGTTCGTGGCTACAAAATAACACCTGTGCAGAGTTTAGAGATTTTTAATGACCTCCGAGCTGCTGAGTGCTGTCCTGGTGTATGACCCATTGGCTGTGTCCACAGCTCTCAGGAGCATTTTTGTTGGTGTCTTACCAAAATTCTGGAGGAGAAATACATTTTTTAAAGAATTTTGTGCTTTTTGAAAAGCTTTTGGTGGAGAGGAAGCATGCATGGTAACAGTTCTAATTATGGTTACTGGTTTTCAGTATAAATATCTAATTTACTGTTTTTTAGATTTTTATTTTTTTAATATTATACCAAGCCTTTGATTAAAGGCTGTTTTGGAAGGACTGATCATGTTAGGTAAGTTGCAGATAGAAACCCATATTGTTTATGAAGATTTTGTAAAGCTCTTGAGAATTTTTTCTGTTTCTCACCCAATACACAGCGAAGTTATCCAAATCCTGGTTTTAGAAGTGCATGAGTTTAATCTATAACAGCCAAATACAGTGTATTTTAGAATGTTGTATTTATCTCCTTGTTGGCCTACATGGTTGTTATCCTTGAAGCTAAACTCACTGAATTGTGGTCAAGTCAGAGGTCCAATTAGCAGAACCACTGAACATATGCAATAAATTCAGCTTGAAAGGCCACATGCACAATCTGCCTTGGGTTGGAAAGCCAAGAGATGCTGTGACCAAGCAAGATCCGCAGGGAAGCTGTTCAGAATTGTAGCCCTTTGTTCCCAGCAGCAAAGCTGCCGCTTTCTCCTTGTTTACTACCAAATGCAAGTAAGCAAACGAGGCTGGTGCACTTTTAAAACTAGTCAATTTGAAGGAAGATGAGAAAAAAGGAATGAAAGGATTAGAGAGAGCCTTGATGTTGAAATGGGAACAGTGTTTGGATGAGAGCAGCAATGGCAGAGAGGGAAGGAATGATTGAGGCAGCTGACCCAGAAGTTTGGGTTTATTTTGGCTGTAACTAGGTGCTGGAACGTCAGCTACTCATTCTGAGGAGCTCCTTATTAGCCCACAGTGTTGTCCCAATGCCAGGACAGTAGATGAAACCTGGGAGACAAGGGAGCAGAACAGGAAGGACAAAGTCAGCAAAAATTCATCCTCTGCTGGGGCCTGGGCTCCCAACCCTGCTGAGTTCAGGGAGGGCTGCAGTTCCTCTCAGGACAGTGCCAGCAGTCCCCCTGGGCAGCAGGGGCGAGCCTTGGCTGATAAGATGGCCAAGGGGACATCTCTCTTCCATGAGAGCATCCTCTGTACTGCAAGTGAGCAAGCAGGGAGCTGCCTGCAGGGCTGCTGCTCTGAGTGCATAGCTGCTGGGGGACTGCAGTGATGCTTGTGACCCCCCCCCTTGCCCAGGCAGAGCTGCTGCCTTGGCTGGGGGAGGGATTCAGGCCTCAAGGTAGGCAAAATGACAAAAACCCTCTAGCTGTGTATAGCAGGGTGAGAAATTTAATTGTTTGGAGGACATCCAAGCAATTGCATCTGATTAAGTCCTTGAAAAGATAATATCTGTTACCTGGTTGCATTCATTTATACAAGGAATATAGAGTATAGTGCTTTGTCAAGGTCCACATACAAAGGGTTAACCACAAATTAATCAGGGCTTGTCAGATTTAAGATATTTCTGGTACAGTGTTGAACAATTAATGTACGCCCACAAAATATCAATTGTTCCCTAAAATTGTAGTCTGCTAACTAAAATATATTCTTTTTAATTCTTATAGTTTAGGGGTGAAAATGAAATTCAGCTTAATGTCTTTCTGTGTGCTTCTTTTTCATTTTCAGTAAAATTTTCTCACATTTTCTTGACAAGTCAAAATCTGTCCTAGTTTTTGCAAGACATGCTCTCTGTGCCTGCCTGCCTGTTTCCTAGAAAATAGTTGTCCAAATGAGTTGTCTGAGAAAGGAGAAAAGGTCATATCCCAAAAAGGAAAATAAAGACACAGATTATATTCATATTCAAACTTAGCAATATCTTAAGGAAAGATTGAGGAAATACATGAAAAGGAAAAATAAAACTTGAGGGGAAGCAGGAGGAGATTGAGCAAAGCAAGCCAACAAAATCCCTGCCAGAGCTTCAAGAGGCTTCTGGCTGGAACTTTACAATACATTGGGTCCTCCTGTTCGTTCAGTTTTGTCAGTTTTAGTTATACAAAATAGCATTTTTTAATAAAAATGTGTGCTTAGTAGTGGTAGTTGATTTTGTTAATAACAGTTATTTTATGCATTTATGGTTCAGATGACTATTCAGTCCTGTGCCTCTTGTATAGTTTTGTTAATGCAAACATAAATTGAATATATGAAGCCTTATAAACATGAGGGCTGCCAGGAACCAGTTCTGTTTCATAGGTAGCCAGTTAATGCGGTTCAGTAAATGCCATTGTCTGTAGTTCTTACATTTGACAGCTACAAATTAGGGCTGCATAGCTTTAGGGAGCATTTTCTAGCAGTAAAATTTAGGTTTCACATGTAGTGACCTTTCTTTGGGTGCATCCTGCTGTTTGGTGAAGAGGCATCGGTGGCTGCTCAGGGGAAGAGTGGTGGCAGGAGAGGACAAGGTCAGAGGCAACTCAGGGGGGTTGTACTAACCAGCCTCAGGATAAGATGCACGTGTTGCAGATGGCAGACCCAGAGTGTTTAGCAGCAGAGCAGTAGCTATGGTGCAGGATTTTGGACTCCCCTCTGTAATGAGGGAAGGATGAGCTGATTTCTGGGAGACTCTCTGCTGGTACTGGACATGAACAGTGCAGTTAGGGGAGCAAGCCTGGTCCTTCAGCCTTGCACTGTTCATGTACTGCTGATACTTTAGAGGAAGATTTTCTTCACTTCTGATAATAATAAAACCATCAGGGTTTCACTTTAAAAGATGCTGCAGGTCTCCTTAGTCTGGTTAGATTATAGTTGGGATTTTCAAAAACCTTAGAGCCACAAGCCAGGGTATTGCTTTTCCTGAATGATGCTGGCAAAGGCAATGGGAGTGCACATGGGAGTCCACCACTGGCAGCACAGCGTGCAATAGGAATAGGGGAATATTCAATAGGGGAATTCACCTATCTCATCAGAAAGGAAGGATTTAAACCATTCCCTCTAGAAAACCTCTGCATTAGAGCAAGGAAAACTTCTCTTTGCTTTTAAAACCCTCTGGCTGCTGAAGATGTACGCGCTATTGCAGTTGAAATGAATGGGAGAAAATGGTGCTGTGTACTAGGCATAGATTTTGGGTTTCAGAAAACAACTATTTTGCAACTAGATAGATGGATCAGCTTTATGTGTTTAGTTAATAGCAAAGAAAAGCTTTGGGCAGCTTCTGGTTTTGAAATGTTTAGGTTTTACTTCTACTTTCAGACAGAAAAGCATCTGGTGGAAGTGTGCACTGTTGTTTCTCAGAGCTCACAAATGACTAAGCAAAGCGCATTATATCTTTGCTTTTGTTGTCATGGGTCTGGTTAGTCAAAAGTGCCAAATATTTTGGCACTAATCCAGCCAAGTTCCTAAGCCTGCACTCAAGCCTATTTGTAATTGGGGTGAGTACAGAGGGAGCACTGTGTGCTTAAAGCTGAGACCAGTCTGGAATGATGTTTGATTACATTATTGGAAGAGTTTTCAGGAGGAAAGCTCCATCCTGAAATGCTCTGGGTTGTCCCAGCTCTCAAGGATGTGTGTGAGCACATCGAGAGCTGGAGTTGACATCATTTACCTTGACTAGTAGATGGAAATCTTACCAGTTCAGAAACCTGGTGTTTCAAAGGCATTATTTTCTTCATAGATGCTTTTTGAAAACTGGTGTTATTTGTACATTGGTGATCCAACACTGTGAGGAAACCCTGAAGACAAGAACAGTGATAAGTCCATTACATATGGCATGAAAGGCCACCTAGCACTAAGTCACAGTTGAAAATTTCATTCTTATTATTGATTTAATCATGCTTATTAAGCAGCTAATTAACTCATTATATGGAGAGTGTTACAGGGGTATTAATCCTATACATAAATTGTAAGTATATTAATTCTCCTTTGGGTAGTTATTTGTATGCCACAAACAGCTGTATATTTGGAAGACACTGCTTAGCAGCCAATTCAGGCCACTTTTTTTCAGCTAAGAGATTCTTAATTTTAAAAACACAGAGTTCAATATGCTCAGAGTCACAAATTTAGGCTCAACAAAGCATTTAGGTCAATAGCAAAGTGAACACATTCTGGAAAAGTATGAAGAAACAAACACCAAACTAAACAACCCATAAAAATGCTGATTAAGTTCTGAAAATTAAAAGTTCCATCACTTGAAAGCTTTGTTTTGGCATGTTGAAGCAAAGGATTTTCTGTTTGTTTGTTAGTTTTTTTGTGTTTTGAAATTTCTTTGCAAGTGTTTTTGGAAGCTGAAAATTTTGATTAAAACATGTCATTTAAATTCAGAAAGGAATTGCTGGAATAATTTCTGTGTAATCTGGTGGGATTTTTTCCCAGATTTTTTTTATTGCTGTGGGCAAAGGGGGCCTTTTCAATCACTCACGCTGCTCTCTTAGTGACAGCCCTTCAAATACATCATGACCTGATAGCAAAATCAGTCTTGTGAAAAGTATTAAGGATCTGCTTGCCCTAAGTCTGCAAGTGAAATGAAACCTGAGCCCAAGGTGATGCATTAAGCATGTGCTGTCATTCTTGTCACATCTGTGTTCTGGAGACTCAAATAAGCAGTAAAATGGTTAAGTATCGGTGATACTTAGAAGAGTGTGTTCTTAGTGACATTGCACAAGTAGAGCTCATCTTGTAAAGCAAAGGAAATTAATTTTCTTAAGTGTTTTCCCAAATCCAGGGGTGAAACACGAACATCTCCATTATCATTAATACAGGCATTTCACGCTGTGTGCTCTTCTAGCGACTGTTCCATTCAGCGCTTGCTAATTACAAGTCACTAAAATCTGGGCTGCCTGCTGAACTGGGGTGAATTATGCATCTGGAGGCTCAAGGTCCTTCGCCTTCCCAGCCCCTGAGGGGAAGGCTTTGTACGGAGGTAGATGTCAAGGGGAGGCCAAGGGCCAAAGAAAAACGCATCAGTTCTGTAGGCATTTACATTTGTGTGTTTCCCTCTTTTCAAGATAATGGACAATTCTTTTGTGTTTTGAAACCTTTTAGAAACTGATAGAGGTCAATGGAATCAAACTTAAGATGGTGAAGAAGAGTGTTTAAAATCACAGCTATTATCTATTTTAATTTTCTCTGCTGGAGTGTACCCCAAAACATTCATTATGTGGAGGGTGTAATCTCTGAACAAATGACATGGTGGTATTAATGAACAATTAGCTATGATCACACATTATAAACAGAGCTGATTAGAATCCACACATGCTTGGGTTTTAGAAAGACTCTTTTTTGACTCCGCTTTGTGTTGCTGAGATAGGACCACACAGCTCTCATTTCTTATTCATTGTGTGAGCATAACATCATTTCCTCTGAGGTAAGGCTACATTTCTTAGTTTTCATGGCAACCAGACAAAGAATTAATCTAATCTTCAATTTACTATGTGTGGGGAGGGTAGGGGAGAGGAAAATATTGTGTTTTCCTCATATCCATTTGTCTAGTATGCTTAAGTTATTGACTTCCTCCTATAATCTGGAGACCGTTCTCCAATATCGCATGTGTGATAAATCAGAGTATTACAAAGCTGGAAGAAAGGGAATATCTGTCCCCAGAAGCTGCAGCTGCATAGTGGTGTGTGCAGCATGGAATGAAGTAACTGTGCTGTGCAATTTACTGTCTTCATTCAGTCAGATGAGAGTCAGGTGAACAGTATAAACTCCATGTGAATTCAGAGTGGGCTCCAGGCATACTTCTTTCATACAATATTTACACTTCTTTCTTCTCACTTTATTTAACTTCCACATGTATGTGTTTAATAAACGAATACCATTATAAATTAGGATTCTTTCAAAACAATAATGTCAGATACTGAGATTGTGAGTATTTTCAACCTTAAAGAGAAAGCGCTTCTGGCATTTTAAAATAGAAGCAGGCCCTGAGCTTCCCTAATGTCATTGGGGACAGGCGAGGATTTGTTTCAGGAGCTGCAGTGCAGCACCAGGCAATGACTGGACATACAGCTTGATGATTTTGCATCACACAAAAGCACTGGCTTCCCTCTTATCGCCTCACTGCTCTGATCATCCTGAAAAGTGAGACAAAAGAAATGGCCCACTGTATACTGACCTTCATTGTAACAGCAGAAACCCTTCGTTATTTCATCGCAGTACTTGATACCCTCAAGGGCAATGCATTTGAAACTAGGAAATTTCATTTGCAGGAAGCAGACATGCAAAATTTCCATTGCATAAGGAGAGGTGGAGTTTTACACGTGTACTCTGTGTGTATTTGTGCTTCTCAAAATATGTGTACTTGAGGGTTGTTTAAATGGTCACTTACAGGAGAGCTCTTTAGTCAGAGACCATTTTATTCGGATAATTTGTTTTCAAGTGATGAAAAGTTGTTTCTGAAGTTGGAACAAGTCAATCAAGTGCAGCACTGTAAGTGGGGAAATGGTTGGTTTGAATTAAACAAAGATGTGTTCAAATGGTACTTTTCATATGCCTAGCATGCATATCGAGTGTTCTCTCAATAGTATTCTGTGCCAGTAGCATTCTGTGTTGGTAGGGGCTACCTACCAAACAGTAAATAACTGGTCTGGAAGGCTTTTATCAAAATCCTCAGAATTCTGAGGCCATTTGTGTTCATGACATTAACTGTTGGTACTACAGGCTTTGGTCTCTTTCTTCTTTGCAAAGGTTAATGTGGAGGGTGTGAAATCTCTCTGTGCTTTGTGCAGGCACTCAGCAGTTCCGGGACTGTAGATGCAGTGCCTTTGACCAAAGACTGGTAATGAGTGTAAATTGGCCCCAGCTTCCTTGGGGGACTGTGGTGCTGTTTGAAGGTCAGGGAGCACAGTCCCCAGCTGGACATCATGAAGGGAGCACTGCAGAAGCCTAGCTGCAGAGAGCTATAGGGCTGCCTGGCTCCCTGTGTTCAAGTGGGAGGGAGAAAATGTAACAGGTTTGAGGTGGAGGTCAAGGGGAGAGCAAGAGTATATGTACAGTAGGTAGCAGGCTTTGTCCTTCTTGATTCTTTCAGCTTTACACAGACTGGAGAAGAGCAGCTCCCTGGGCCTGGAATATCCCCTCCCACCTGCTTAGTTTTAGAGCTGCTTGACTCTGTTGGCTGCCCTGCCTTGAGCAGATTTACAGTTTCTGACAGAGGTTGTTGATGTCAAAACTTGCCATTAGAAAGGATTTTTTTTTACCTTCAGTAGGAGGGACAGTGAGATTTTGTTCTCCCAGTATCAGATTTTGTTCTCTCACAGTATCAGGGAGTTCCAAGGCAGTGAGATTTAAGAGTTTAACACTCAAGAATGGAAGGCTTATCCTAGTTGGTGTCTGGAGTCCCAGTACTTTATGGTTTGTCAGTGATTTGCTTTTAGCTTAAGAGATCACTACTCTTCCTTTGTTTCTGTGGTGGATTATGCAGGCGTCAGAACTTTAAAGCCAGTCATCTTTGTTTCCACAAACTTGATTGCAATTTTGGCCCCAAAAGTAATTGTGAAAGAACAGAGTTTTCAAAATCTGACCCTAAAAGTCATGTTACTGTCAAATCTATGAGCCTTAACACTAAAATATTTTAATTTCCTCTTAAGAAGAAACTGAAAAAGAGCTGGTTGGTGAAGCTTTTGCTGCACATGAATCATGAGTCACAGCATCAGTAAGATCCAAGTGTGTGTGCTAAGGTACAAATGGAATGCCTGGGAGGGAGCAAAGGCAGGTGTGATTTGCCTATTCCCTGGCTGTACAGTGAGTGCTGACTAATTAGGAGGTTTGAACTCCAGGGAAAGCTACAGGCCCTGTAGATGTAACTTATCCCAGCATTACTGGCAAGTGCAGTAGAGCTGAAGACAGACATAGAATCTCGGGACTTAATCTTTCATGGAAAACAAAGTGAATGCTACCAGAGACTGACGTTTACCAATACTTCCCACTTTCCTCCTTTCCTCCATCACACTGAACACACCCCACCATGCGTTGGGTACCTTTCTGTGTAAGAGTTGGCCATATGTTGAACAAGTCTTCTAGGAAAGGCTTTCCAAGTGCCAGAAAATTCTCTGCTGTGGCAAATTGACAGGTAGACTAATGCTATTACCCTTTAATGATGTTTTAACATAAGGAGAGATTTGAAGGAGGGCCTGAGATTTCTTAACAGTGGTACAAGAAAAGAAACAATCATGAGCAGTGGTTTAAAAATTTCCCCCAGCTCAGGTCATTTTTATTAAAGAAGAGGAGAGTTTAGGCTTAACTTGTTTTTATGTTGTGCCTTATGTGTGTGTTGACCTGTTTGTTTGAAAGGAGTGCTACAAGATTCAGCTCTGTTAATGGTTAATCTCTCACCTCTTTTGGTTCAGATGTAAATAGTTCCATGGTGTATAAAACTTCAAAGAAACAGATCCTAGAGAGCAGGTTTATCCCATTTAATGTTTCAGGGAGGGAGGGTTAAAAGCTTTCCATTTAAAGCTAACAGCAAGCATACACATGGCGAGAAAGAATCAGAATAGCTGAACACAAAGATTTCTTGTCATTATTTAGAATCAATTGGAATATGTGATTTCTTTGAATGCATATTTTGCTTTTAGAGAAAGTATGTTAGTTGCTTGCAGACAGAAGTCTGTATGAAAAGGAATCAATACGTTTAATTTCAGTTGCATCCTCTTTTGATACTGAACACTAATATTTCTCCAAGGGAACAAGTGATTCCAGGGTTCCTCAAAGAAGAAAATTGTGTAGGTGGGGTTTTCTTGCAGTATCATAAGAAAGCACCCTTCAAATGGAAGCTTTTGTGTGTATATATAGCATAGCAGTAAAAGCAGACACATTCCTGTGGGTGAGCAAATATAAACTTCTAAAGACTACAGAAACTGAAAATGAAAGCAGCAAATTAATCTAGAAACCCTTCTGCTTTACTCCTGATCTGGCCCCAGGTCTTCACATTAGTTAGAGCAAAGAATGATTTCTGGGTTTTTTTGCTTTGATTTTTTAGTTTATTAATTTTAGAATGAAAGAGGAAGATTTTGAATTGTCACCTGACGTGCATTGCACAGACACCATGTTACTTGTTGCCTATGGATTCTCAGGAGATTGGGCAGAAAGTAGGAATAAGTAGCACATCTTGGGAGACCACTTTAGCTGCAGAACTATTGTGGAATTCAGCACATTGTCAGTGTTGTGGCTGTTCATTGTTCTGGTTGTTCAGCTTGGTTTGTTTTTTTTTTTAAACTAGATTAGTATAACCTTTCTTTACAGGGTTGAGGCTCACTTTTCTCCTTTATGTTACTGCAATATTCAGTTCTTAATGTCTCAATAAGCACAGGAAGTCTAAGGCAAACCATATTTATACTCCTTTTGAGGGTTAGCATTACCCAGGTTTTGGTAAGTGCTTTTCATGCAAAAGGTCCTTTATAATTTGTCCGAGTTTACATGTACGTGTGTGTACACACACTGAAGTTACTTGGGTACCCTCTGTAGTTACTGCAGAACGCCAGTGAAATGACACAGCCACCGTGACATAGAAAGAGTATTAAATATTTTTCAGCAATAGATTACATTTCTCAGCATTTCTTACGCAGTGATTTCTGCCCTGATAAAATGAATAGTTCATCAATACCTTAGTAAACATCAACTGCAGCCTGCAGCTTTATTTTTCCATCATTAAACAATAGACAATGCATTCAGTATGTCAGCCCAGCTGATCATGAGATAAAGTGTGACTAAAAAGTGGATCATCTGGTGGATGCTCCAGTGTTTGGTAGGACACAAAGGGCTCCTCTCTCCTCTCCAGCTTGCCCGTGCAGCTCCTCCTGCAGTCAGCAGGAGCTGTGCGTGCCTGTTTGAGGCACGTCGCTGTATCTGAAACACTTGCCCCATTTCATCATCGACATTAGCTAAGCAATAGGGACATTCAAGCCAAGCACAGACACTTCTTGACTGCTTGTACATTCAGTTGGTTGCAATGTTAGGTTTGTTTAGTGGCTGAGCCTCTCCTTCACATTTTTGTGGCCCACATAGAGCCCTTGGCATGGGGTGTCTGTGCATCATTCATGCTTCCAAGGTGACTGAGGATGGTATTAGACGTATCCATTAACTATCCAAGAAGGATCTTTTCTTTTCATGATATGACTGCTGTCTTGTTGACACAAGCACCCCCACATGTAAGGCTTACAACTGGTGAAGGTGCAACTTGCGTTGTTCACACCAAACCTTTGTTGGGAAGACCATCCCTGGGTGGCCAGCAGGTACTACATACAGCTCCCATGACCAGGTGGTGCTGGAGCCACTAGATGTGGCTGAACCTCTGAACAGAACTTCATTCTGTTTCTGAATGTCTGTGGGCACAGGAGAAGGGAGCTGAGTCCATCAGATATCGTCCATGCTTCTTTCATGTACAAAATTCCAGAATTGAGATTAATTTGGACTGTCAGGGAGCTGAGAAGCTTCCTTTGGAATATTCCTGCTGCCAAATGTTTCATTGCTTTTTCATGGCTGGAGATATTCTTTAACAGTAATTATTCAAGCCTTGTGTGCTTTTGAATTGTTGCTTTTGCCCTTGTCACTCGAGTGGCAGTGAAGATGGCAGTGGCATGTCGCAGCCTCTGTGCTAGGCAGGGCTGACCCCTGTTGGCCTCTCGGTTTAAATGTTCCTCCGTATCCCAGTGCCTGGGAGCTGAAGAGCTTTGCTTTTTCCTAGTACCCAGCAAGGGACCAAGGCTTGAGGCTCACAGGCCAGACACAGCTGAGAGCTCCTATGGATGTCGTGTTGTGGGTGTCCAGGCTGATGAAGACATTTGGAAATACTCAGCCCTCTAAAAGAATCAGCTCCCCACACGTGTGGGAATTTGTTGCAGCTCTTTTCCCAGCCAACCCTTTAGTAAAAAAATGCATTGGGACTGCATCTACTGCTGCCCTAGAATTGCCTGTGTGTCCAGAACTTGATTGTTACCAAGTGAAACATTTACTCAAGCTTTATGTCTATATTGTAGACTATATCTCTGTGGTCTTTTATTTGGGCAGACTCTTGTGTTCCTAAAATAATGGTGGAGAGCAATGCTAGGAGCACAGCAGCATCTGAGGAGTTGAGGTGGCCTTCACAGCAGAGTTTATTCAGATCCAACCTGTCAGAGCCAAAGGTGAAGATAAGTTTATTAGCAGAAGACTGCCCACTCTGCAATTGCCCGTTTATTGCAAGTGTTGACATGAACTCAGTTCAGATGTAGAAATCAGGGACAGAGTACTCAGTTATGAAATATTTACGCCTTTTTCTCTTAACTGTCATTCTTGTACAGATGTACCTTCAGTTTTTTGTTCAGCATTATCTTTTTAGTGCTTATAAAAGTTGATCATAACTGGGAAACTTTCTTTCTTATTAAAATATGTGAGCTTCATACAACCAACTACACCTTTGCATTCCTGGATCACTTCAGGTATCATGCAGTGGGGATTTTTGCGCTTTCCTCAGTGGATGGTTCTCTGTTCAGGTTGTTATGGGCTGATGGAGCCTTAGCCTTCTGTCAGGAGCCATAAAGAGACTGTGTGGTGTTTGGCACGTACAGCCTGGAAGTGGCTCCTTTGTTATACAGCATATGGATGTAGGAAATCACTGACAAAATGGTGTTAGGGTTTTCATGTCCTGAAGGACTAAAGTGTACCCACACAGACCCAACTACACGAGGTGCACCGATGGCAAGGGGGCCAGTGGCAGCGTGTCAGGCTCAGGAACAGTTGCCAGTACATGCAAAAATTGTAGATGGTCTTTTTCCACAAAAGCTAAGCTTTGGTACTCATGCATGTGAATTCTAAATCAATCTGATTGATCTACCTCATAAGTGTGATTCCGGTATGTTCTCTTTTCTTATAAAACAACCTCTGATAGCACTGATGTGAATAATTCTATATTTGGAATTATTTATGAACTGCAGATCTCATAAACACAGCAGATGCATTTCCTGGATGGCAGCCATTAGTGCATCTGGGGATTTATTTACTAGTTGCTGAAAATACTGGACTGGAAGGGAAAAAGAAAAGATGCTGCCGCTTCTTCCTAATTTTCATTTAATTTCTGAGGTGCTCCACAGCACTCCTTCCTCAGATTTGTCATGTTAGAAACAACCCTTGACAACTCTCAAATATTTAGTTGTCTTCCAAAGCAATAGCCTTGTAGGATATGCTGCAGGCCCTGCTTCTCAGAGATTTGCATCTGAAACCATTTAAGGCAGCAACCTCTTAATTTCTTCAAAGAAAAATAAGAAATCCTTGCAAAGGATTCTTAGGTGGTTATTCTTAGCGTGCTGAGTGTGACTAAAAGTTAGAGAGAATTTTCAGAGTAGTTGAAAAGTGAAATTGGATCTGTCGGATGCCTGAAGATTTTCTGTGATCTACGTGAACGTAGAAACCGAGGGCTGTAGTGGAGCCAGGCACAATTCCCTTGTGCCCTTAATACACCTGCTCTCCTGGGCTGATGCAGGACCTCAGCTCACCTGGCAGGCACTAACAAATTACAGCCCCCCCCTGAGATTTTGGGAGGGTAAAAAAAAAAAATAAAATTGCCCTGGGATATAATGGAACCCTTGCTGATTTTTTCCGTTCTGCAAATGTAAGTGTGCAATTATTCCTGATTCCAAAACTAAGTGGTAATAAAATGGGGAGAAACACCTGCTTTATGCTCATCTTGGGGATTTTTTTTACCTCAATGACAATATGTTACTTTATATAGCTTTCTTTTGGTTTCTTTTGTCTAAAACTTGTCCCAGTATGGGGATTATTTGATACTCTCTTCCTTGTGTCTATTCTCATTCCTCCTGTCTTCCATTGTTTCTTTTTTTTTTTTTTTCCCTTAATGGCTTTCTTCTGTGAAGGAGATTTCCAGTTGTAATAAGGACAGGGCAAAAGGATGGCATTTGGATTTGTGTTTTTTTTGCCTCCATGCCTGAGGTGAAAAGAGGGATGATTTCAGGCCATTAAACATGCAATAAGGCATGGATATCTTTGGGCTTAGAATTTCCTCTTGCTGAAATTTATAGAGATTCAGTTTTAATATGGACGTAGTCTAGGGAAGAGCATGTTCTTTATGATACAGAGCATTTTGCTCCATGTGTTAGTATTTCAGTTGTGAATCTTCATGGCATTGGAATTGAATCTCTCTGACTTCCTCAGGAGGCAATGTCAGAGACAGGGTTTGCAGTATCCACTTCTGTTCATGGAGCATACTCATCTTTAAGGGGAAAGCAAATACCGGGGTAATATCTTTAGCTGTACATGATGTTATTTCCTCTACACACTTGCTGTATATTGTATTTTATACGTAAAGTACAACAGTTAAAGACATGTAGTAAAATATATGCCAAGCCAAATGTTCATAAAAAAGCACTTCTAATAGGCTTATGAGAACATACCTGTTTTTGTGGTAGCTGTCACACTTGGTACATCATTGGCATTTTCCATATTGAGGTGAGACCAAAAGAAAATGCTTAGCAAGGGGCAGAAAGCTTAGAAGCACAGATAAGAACATTCCACTTCTGTACTGATTGCTTTCTATCTTTGTGATGGTTGTGAGCTTTGGTGTCATCACTAGCTGAATCTTTTTGAAGATGCTTTTGGCTTAATTTTGTTTTTAGAACAATGCTATTAAAAAAAAAGAAATCTTTAATTGCCCCTCTAAACAGCTTAACTACAAATATTCTACTAGTCATAATAGAGTTTGTAATTTTGAATATGAATTTATTTCCAGTCTTCAAAAATGTCTTGGGGCTTGTTAATCTACAGTGAGGTTGTGAATGTCATTTGTGATAATTTTCTGCTGCAGTTTATTTCCAAGAAATATCTTAAATTTTCTAAGGGGCCATTAGGGTTTGATGCAAGACAACGTAGCAGTAACATGTAGCTCTTGGGTACATGCTTCTCTGTTACCTTTTGTGCAAAAAGCCAGCATTGAGATGCAAGCTTTCGAAGGGAACCATGTTTCTAAAAATAGATTGTTTGAGAAAAAAAAAAATGGGGGTGGAAGCAGGCTCAAAAAAAGACCCCCTTTCTTTGCCAGTGGGTCTTTAGGCATTTCTGGTAACACTGTTTATGTATCAGCTTCCATGTGAGCCCCTGAGCTTGAGGGAGGCACTCAGAGAGGATACTGCGGAATACTTTACTGGATGTTTTAAGCAGCAAAGTGGGTGTAGTGTGTGCACCTTAGGGCATTTTGTAAGGTAGGAGTCTGCTGTTAAGACACATCTTTGTGTGCTGGCTGTGGGTCTGTCAAAACCGGGCTTTTTCTTGTCGCGTGAACTCCCTCCTTTCATTTCACTGCAGTCTCACAAGTCAAAGTCGCAAGGCCAGGTCTGCAAAATAGTCTGTAGTGGAAGCTTCTAGTGATGGCTCGCTGCCATTACCCAGAATTCACACTGAGTCTGTGGGTTAATGGCTCTCACTCACTCATCTGTGACCCGCTAGAGGCCCACGGAGTATTTGCTGCTGAGGTGATCTTTCCCCTTTGTTCCTGCTTTAAATGAAAATAAGGGGGAAGTACCTGATATCTGGGAGTTGCTATAGAGCGAGCTGGGTCACACACAAAACAGGAGGATAAGGAATATCTGAGGAATAAAAGGAAAGAGGGTCTGCAAGATTGTTTCAAGCGAGGGATCGCCATAGTACGAGGGGGAGCTTGAAAAGGACGGATTGCGCGAGGGGTGAAGGCCGATCGCGCAATCCCCGCGTTGGAAGCCAGGCCTTGGCGAAAGCTGCGTTCAGCCCCAGACATGTGGGCTGTGGAAGCGCAGACCTGGCAGCACGAGTGGTTCCCTTGCCAGGCTCCCAACCTGCTGCCTGTGCTCTGTGCAGCTGCACTATTGATCCTTCCCACCTGTGCCGGGGGAGCGGGAGCTGCGGGACACAGGTGGGACAGCGCATCTACTGGGATCCCTCTCTCCATAGTGGCTCTTTGGAAGTCGCTTGCCTCAGTTGATGCTGGGCTTGAGCAGTCTCCCTCGGGTCAGTAGGTCCTGCCTACAAATGTGGGTCATTTGGCAGCTCTTCCTTACTGCTGGTGTCACTAGGGATAATGCCGTGACATCAGTAAAATGGCTGCCATCAGCAGGACGCCAGCACTGTCAGTTGTAATTAAAGTCTTTGGCCTAAATAATCCCTTCCGGATTCAGGCAACAGAGGGACTTTCTGCATCACCCCTGTCTCTGCTGAAGTGAGTGTCAGCCCCCAGAAAAACAGCTTCATTCCCCTGGTTTGGCAAATGTTTTTGGCTCGCAGCCCACATGAACAGGGTATGTCCTTGGCTCTGGAGGGAATCAGTTTAGCCAGGCAAGACTCTGGTGGGATAATCCTTGGATCTGACAGTTTTCTTTATGGAAACACATAACATACAGGGACCTTGGAGTGGGTCACCTCCCATCTGAAGAAGTGAACCAGGTGGACAGTGGGGACTCACACAGTGTTGGTGGTGATCTTTTCTGCTTGGTGCAACTACCATCAGATGAAAATATCAGGAGCAATAGCAGAATAGGGAAGTAGTGCTTGTGCACACAAGAAACACTCAGCCTGGTATCTGTCCATTTCTGGGCCCTAAAAAAAGGGCAGCATGGTTTAAAGCTAGGAATTTTTGTGCGTGTTTTGGATTTTTTTTGTGCTTTGATTGGGTTTTGGGTAGTTTGGGGGGGGTGTTTGGGGTTTTTTTGTGGTTTTGTTTGTTTTGGTTTCTGTTTTTTTTTGGTATGATTTTTGTTTAGAGTCTTGTTATAGACAACTTGGCCTCAAAAATGCTCTGACTTGTTGAATTGGATTTTTCAGAGGTAATTGAGATATGGTCATAGCTGTAAATCACAAAAAGACCCAAACCAAATCAACAAAAAAAGAAACTGAAACCCCAAAACCAAAGCAAAAAAAACAGGAAGCAAACAAAAGCCCCCTAAACCTCCACACATCTTTTCTGTGGGTAAGAGATCCTCTTGGCTACTTTGAGCTCTATTTGGGCATTTTGTATACCACCTAAATCTCTGATGCTAATGTTTGCTGCTGGCTGGCTGCCTTTGCTGTGGCTGGCTCTGGGCTGACACATGAGGGGAAGGGACTTCCCTCCTCTTCTGCCTTTTGTGCAGTCACCAAGAAGTGACCTCATTCTGAAGTCACGTTGCTTCTATCCCTTACACCATACGAAATGTAGCATGGGAAGAAATGGTATTTTCCTTTGTTCTTGCCCGCTTGCTCACCAGTGGAAAAGGGACCTCTTCAGCCAGCTGGAGGTAAAAGTACCTTTTCCTGGAGGGAAGCATTGCGGGGAAGTGCCGCCGCAGAAACGGGAAACTAGGTCCTGGCAGCTCTCTGGTGTCTGCAGGTGGTGGCTCTGGCAGCTGCTGTGCTGTTCTCTAGAGAAGGCTCTCTGAATCTCAGTCTCCAGAGATACTTTGTGTCAAAACCTGATTTATGCTATTAGCTTAATTTTGAACAGCGTATTCCTCTTGCCAAATCTGTGAGAAGACGAAAAGTACTTGGTGGAAAGATGTTTTATAATTGCATGTAGTTTTATATCTATTGATTGTGTGTTACATGAGTTTGCTGAAAGATCTTCATCAATAAATTCCTATAAAAGCTAATATAATACTGAAAAAATTGCCAAGCAAAGATAATCCAATTAGGCAGCTGCACATAGCTGAGTTTCTAAATTATTGATATTGTCTTAAAATGGGCTGCCTTATAGTGCAGTAAAAGCTGCAATGTAGGTAATATATTTAGCTGTAGTCACATTGTGATATCACTGTGCAGTATTTTTTTTTAAAAGGTACACAAAAGATATTTTTAAAGAGACATGGGTTTTTTACAGAGCACATACAGAAGAATATGTTTAAAATGTGCATCTGGGAACTGAATAATAGGACTTGTGCCTGCACTTATCTGTTGTTTATCTTCAGAGAGATGGCTCCTGTCTTTAAAGCTCATTTGTATGGTGTTACTGGCGAAACTCGGACCAAAATCCCAGTCTTCCATATTGCAGTTGCCTGAAGGGAAGTCCGGTTGCAGCTCTGCATTTGCTGAAAGGAAGTGTTTTTCTACTGTGGCTCTTAAAATAAATAAATAAATAAATAAGATAAGCCCCCACCAAAACTCTAAAGCAGTTGAGGAAGTTGAATGTCAGTGGTTCTTGTCCACGAGCTCGGCAGTAGAGGGCTGCAGCTCCGCTCGCTCCCTGTGGCGTGTGGGGTGGCTGCACAAGTCTGTCAGGCAGAATGGTCCAAAACTACTCAGAGCTTTAGTTTTTTAAAGCTTTCAAACTCAGCAACAGCTGTGGCACACTGATGTTATGTTTCGAGGGAAGATAAGGAACAACTAAAGAAGAGTGCTCTGCACTAATCCAATCTAGAGGTGATATTAAAGCCGTGGATCACGGTAGCAGAGCCTGTGTCCAAAAGCAAAGGGACAAAACGTCCTCCACAGACAGATTAAAGAAGTAGTATTGATTACTGTCTGTTATCAAGCATCAGGGACACTCATCAGCATCTCAGTTATGCATTTGAGTAACGAAGGAGAGCAATGATTCAGTGGTTGGGAAGGCAGCAGGAGTAAGTGGAAAGGGAAGAGAATCATTATGATATGTGCTCATCTGCTGTCCACAATGGAACATTAAAACCCATCACGATTGATTTTTGTTTTCTAAAGGGACTATATGAAATATTACTCTAACAGAATATCTTAACCTGGGTGAGTTTACTATTTCCCATATGTTTTTGTTGAAAACAGCTTGCGAAGGCTCACATACTCCCTGAGTAAAGGCTCTGTGCCAAGACAGGAATTAACCCATTAGTCATTTAACAGTTAAAAGTGACTGTTAAATGTAATGTGTAAATCCCTATGAGATATTTCAGTTCAGCACTTGCTATTTGCTGCCGTTTCGGTGGTGGTAAAACATAAATGGGGAGAAAGCTGGGTACTTGCTCGGATCAGATGTCTATGACATGCGTACAAAAGAAGTGGGGAAAGGGACTGTTTTGAGCATCTTCAGTGTTGAAAGTGAGAAGGTTGTCCCAGCTTTCAGCTGTCTCTGGGATCAGGTTGATGGCACCTGAATTAGGACCCTCATACTCCTCAATAATCCATGGGAAGAGAGTGATGTCTCCAGAAGCTGACTGGGCACCACTTTAGTGCAGTTCAGGCAACCTCTCCCATGCCCCTGGGCTGTTCCTTACCTTCCTGAGTGACCTTGCCTGGACACCTGAGGTCAGCCAGGGCAAGCTTGGCTCTGTCTGCCTGGGCCACACATTGTTCTTTTGTGTGTTGGTATTCAACTTCCCTGTGCCCAAGCTGTGCCAGCTCATACCGATGAGGTCAAATCCTGCCTGCCAGTGGGTATTTGTGGCCTTGCTGGCCTAAGAGGGAGCTTATCAGAATGTTGTGATTTATGGCTGTGAGTTTGTTGTTCAGTGTAACGGAAGTGAACACCTGTGGAGGAGGGTTCTAAATTCTGCTTGACAGGGATGCCCTTTCAACTGCTGTCAGCTTACTGTATTTAAGCTAACTAAATAAAATATCTACATAAATACAAGCTGGAATTTCCAGTTTGCACCTTCTGCAGAGTGTCTGAAGAAACCAAATCTCTCTTACTAAGCTGTATTTCACTCTGCAGTTCTTGAGACCTCATTAATAAAACTGTCCCCAAAGAAGAAGGAACACTATTTTTGCATTTAATCCTCACAAGTTTTCCATATTCTACCTTGGCCTCTATATATTACATAGTTTTAAAGGTGTCTTTCAAAAAATGTTGAGTACATTGTTCCCTGTTGCTAGAAATCTAAGCCATTTAGGGTTCGTATCTAGTTTACTGGCTAATTGTTATAACTGAAATTGCACAGCCATAATTTCTGGTAATACTGGTTGTAGTCAAGACAGGCTGAGTGCCTGGCAAGTTGAAAAAGCAATGGAAAATGTTAGTCAAACTGGGGCTATTTGCATTAATTTTGCAGACATACCTGAGGCTGAGTGTTCAGTGGCATTGACCTGTTGCTATTACTTGCAATCTTTCCTTTGTGTTTTTTTATCATTATCTATTATATTGTATTTTTAATTTAAAAAACTACATTTATTTTAGTTCGATTTACATGATGGGCTGAATTAAGCAGAAGGACACCACCAGGAGCAGCAGATCCACTACCACTACTGTCACAAGAGGCAAGGCTGCTGCCTGCCTCTTTTGCTTCTTTTGTAAGCTTTTAAAAGGAATCTTTCAGTTTTATATGCATATTGTAAGATTAGATCAAAGCGCTGAAGTAGCAAAAATACAGGAGACTGGTTATTTACCACGTGTATCTCTACTAACAATATTAAGGACAAGAATAACGAAATTTTTGGGGTTTGTACATACTGATGGGATATTAGATGTGTGGATAGTGCTTATTTAAAAGAGCACTCCTTTGCCACTAATTTTTTTAGGAAATATGATTAATGTCAGTAATGACATGGTTTTCCATCCTGGAGTAGTCTGTCAGGGCTCTCAGGAGGGTTCATTTTAGTTTAATATTCATAGATGAACTAGCATGTATAAAGAGCTTTTCTGCTTTTGTTTCCTATTTACACTTCAAATAATTCCATGGAATTGTGTGGGAGCAAGAGAATTGTCTGCTGAATGCTGATGGATGCAGTAATATTAATAGCAATAATATCATTAGTAGTGGTAAGGAAATAAGCAAATCACAGAAATTTGCATGTGCCTTATTCTAATAAGTCCTGTAGCTGTATATTTTTCCTTCATTTACAAGATGTTTATTGGTGTTTATTCTGAACGGAGGAAGCCCTCCCATCCAGTCTGTGCACTGGCACCCTCCCTAGCCCAAACACCAATTACCCCCAGGTGAAGGTCGGCATTGTGCACCCACACTGCAGGTTCATTTTACCAGAGTAATATTTTACTAAATGCTGGATCTGAGCTTTTGTGATGAGCACCCTATTCTAGAGAGAAAGACATTTGCTCTGTAAATCAGAAATGACAGTTTATAACAGTGCTGTGAGACAGGGAAGGGAAAAGTGGGAAATGGAGCTGAACTCTACGTTGTGGAGGGACTGTAGTTTCTCATTACAGTCCCAGGAATCCTGATCTACAATTCTTTGCCAATGAATGTCAGCTCTTCTGCCCATAGGGCTTTGTATGAAGGTGGGGACAAGACTGCCTTAATGCTTTGGTTTGGAGAAGAGCTTCCTTTTGTTTTTATTGTGGGTCTGGAAGAGGTGAGGAAAATAGTTTTATTCTTGTTTGTTCTTTGTGTCATGTTCAGGTGGCATTCCTGGTCAGTTCATGAGAAGAATTTATAAAAGAATTTATAAAATTTTTTTATTTTTACTAATCTGCAGGTTTTGTAGTTCCACAAGATGGTGCTTACAAGCCAAATCAAAATGGAAGTGTTTCTCCTTCTCTTCTCTGCTGTTAAATCTGAAATGAGATCCATTGTTGCTGTAGAGACTACTTGCATGCTCCAAACTGTGTCATATTTGTTAGACAGTATGAAATAAATCCAATTGAATTTGAAGCACAGGTACTAAAAAACATTAGTAAAGTACAGTTTCTGATGCATTCATTTACCCTTTTCATGGTGTTTGTCACTTTAATTTATACAATCAAATAATTTATGATGCCTGGTAATTAAAAATGAGATTTCTTAATAAATTATGTGGGAGCTGGGTCAAATTTTGTATTCAGATTCAGAAGTACCTTGTCCTAACTTTGAACAGGAGTGATACATGTGCAAATCTAAGTAGTCTTTCATTATTAATGGGAAAAAAAAATGTGTTTTACTTAGTGTTTTTGCTGCTTGGAGTCTCGGGAGCATGTTACATTTTCCTCTTTGCTAAAGCCAGTAAAATCCAGTTGATGAGGTCCATGGCTTCCTTTTGTTTTACATTCAGGACCACACCATTCTCTGTGGTTTTTCATGCAGCCACCTGCATGTTCAAATGTGTTGGACTGGGGAATGTTTTTATGAGTATCTAAAACCCACGAATTCCCTGTGTGTGTGTGCAGGGTATTGCTTGTCTAAACATGGAAATGAGTCTTTGAAAAGATCTGTCACATTTCCTACCATTACAAAAACATAGGTGAGTTACTGGGGAGATTACTTTAGCCAAAGTAGATCAGCAATACATTTATAATGTGCTTTAGATGTTTTCTAAAAAGCACATTAAAGTCTTGGCTCGTCTGATGTGGCATCAGAGTAGAGCTCATTAGCCACTGGCCCAGGGAGAAAACTTGGGAGAAGTCAAAAATCTTACGGAATCTGGGATTATTCACAGAAGGTGTAGATTGATGGTTTGTCCTGGCAGTTCATGAGAGATGATTACATTTTTGGTTAGCAAATCCAGCGTGCTATTTGGATGCATTAATCATTTTGGAGAAAGCTCTGGGCTGCAACATGAAATACTGAATACTAAATTTATGTTAAATACCAGTGCCTGCTGGGGGGGAGAGAATTAGGAAGTGCCTTCTCTGTGTTATTTGTGAAGTTTTAGTTGTTCATGTCTTGTTCAGAAATGAAAGGGTTTTATGGAAAAGGAAGAAGCTCTTGTCTGTGCAGGGTGCAAGATGCCCTCCTCCCTCTGATGGCTCCTCTTGAATCCGCAGCACAGCGAGCCAGGGATGCTGCTCAGTGAAGCACCAGCTCCTCTGGCTGCTTCTCTAGAGAGTTTTTATTTTACTAAGGCTAATAGGTAACTAAGGAAAAATGCCAACATATTGGGTTGTTAATTGAAGTTAAATAGGATTTTCATCAATCAAAAAAGGTATAGCTGTAACGGTAAAATATCTGTAAAATAAATAGATTTACAATGGAGGATAGCATTTAGCACCCTAAAAATAGCAGCTGCTGCCTCCTCCATTATGCAGTGTGAACACTAGCTAGTTTATCCTGCCAAGGGACTGCTTTTTCATGAAGCATTGTGGAGGTAATACAGATACAAGAAATACTACTGCTATACAGTAATTTTAGAAGCACTGTGAAAGCTATTTAACATCAGATTAAAAAAATAAAACAGCTCACAGAGAGAAAGGAAACGTGAGGGCTAGCTACAGTATTAGCTGTAGTTTTAAAGGTTCTCCCAAGGGAAAGAAATGCAGTGCTAACTAAGCAGGTTAGGAAGGAACAGATTATGGCCATGTGTGCTGTTGTAATTGACTGCATTATTCATGCAGTCATTCCAAGGTGTATTTCTGGATCTGCTCAAAATGTTTGTGAAATCAGGTGACAGGAGCTTCATGAACCTGTTTCGCTGATGTAGCACTGAGAAAAACCCAGTATTATTCCAGTATTATTCTAACCTCATGCAGTCTGAAATGCATTTGGGTAAGTACAGGATGACTACCAGATATGATGGAGTGTGATGCATAGGGAATAGAGCAGTGCAAAGAGAGCTACAGAGCTCCTTTGTGAAGATCATTAATAGTTGTGTCTCTTGTATTTCTCTATGCTTATAGGAAAAGGAGCCCTACATTTCTGAATTTGAACAGCTTTACTATAAACTAAAGGGTTTGTTTTGTAGCTTGAAATACCTGCTGTGTAGCTGGAAAGTATTGCAGTACACCCCAGTATAGTCCAGTTTCCAATTCCTGTGCGTCTGGAAAGCTCAGCCTAACTTTAGGAGTTATGCATTCTGCAGTTTCCTCTTGCCCTCCCATCTGTAATTCCTGGGGAGCCATAGGAGGATTAATGCCATCTCTGAAGCTGCCATTTTCTCTTCCTTTGTAGTTCTAATGAGACTTCAGAAAGCATCTGTTTTAGCTGTGTCCAACCTCTCGTGTGTGTGAGACACACAGAATCAGTAGCAGCACTCCAGGGACAGCATTAATATTTAGCCAAGCTGCCAGCCCTCCAGTGAGAACTGAGAGATGTTTTTATACATCTGTGCTGACAAATAGAAGTCCTGTCCGGAATGCAGTGTGCACAGCTGTCCTCATTCCCCAGCAGCGTGTCAGAAATGATCTTGAGGAGATCTTTTTTTTTATTATTTTTATTCATTTTACTAATTTTCCTCTGTTTTAGGGAAATTCCTACGTAACCCCAATGCAGAAGAATATTTACCCCTTCTTGATCTTGAGGTTATTA
>WAAG01053597.1:0-126070 GCA_013390105.1 Tichodroma muraria | reverse complement strand
GAGGAAATAATTTGAGATTTTACTGTGACTGTGTTTAAGGGCAACGGTTCACTTCAAAATGTGTAACTCCTGGTTTCCCCTTGATTCACACTTTCTTTGAAAATAATAGTGCTTTAGGAAAGGAAGTTGATAGGGAGGAACCTACTGACCAGAGAACTTAACAAGGATAAAGCTAGATTTTAGTTGTTCTGCACAACAAAATTCAGGTTAATTATACAAGAAATACAAGAAATACGGGGTAATTTTTTAACTGGGAACAGCACCATGTAACTGTGAATGGTTACCCTACAGCAATCTTTTGGCTATTGGTGACTAGTTTGAGTCCTAGCAACTGGGCTGTGTTAATACTGAGACTGGGGATAACTTTTGAGTGATGCTGAAATCAACCACAGTTACATTCACTTATTTTTCTGTGGGTTCATTGCATTGTAACATCTTGGGTTTGCATCTTTGTAATGATTATGAGAAATTTTAAACTTGCAATTTTCCTGAAAAGTCCTTCCAAAGTGTAATTTGAACAAGTTTTAGAGTACTTTGAAATGCTGACTGATAAATGGTGAGAGGTCCTTCAGTCCTGACAGAGTCCTGGAAAACAGCACTGAGGCCCTGTGAGAGCAGCAGGTTCTCCCATGCAGTATCTGTGGGCAAGGCTCAGATAGATTTTACCTGCCCAGGGACTTGTGTTCAGTGGCATCTACCACTGTTACTGACCCTGAGTGTGGCTTGCCTGCCAAGGGGCTCTGATGCCCCAATAAGTCACAGAATCATTGGATATTGTGGTAGGTGTGGTTTAAAGAACTTTCTTTGTCTACCTTCATCCACAGTTGTCTTTCTTCTCTTTCGACCAGTTTCATATTTTTATTCTATTTTTTTTAATCTAACTCTGCACATATTAGAAATCCTGGGCAAGCTATTCCTATATTAGTCTTCTTATGACAGTTTTACCTTGTGTCTGCCCACATTTTTGCAATGTAATAATTTGTCCATAGTCTGTTCATTGGAGTTACAGCCTAAATGTTGTTCAAAAGCCTTGGTCATAATATTGTTCCACGGAATTGTCTCCATTGCATTTGAGAATGGACCCATGGGATTAGTTATAGTTAGTTTAGTGTTTCCATTTTTCTTTTTATTGAATATTGCTCTATTCCATCTAGAAATTAAACTTAGCCACTAAATGAGAGTTGTGCTCAGTTGTGCACATTTCCCAGGGCATTGGACACCTTCATGTGCCTGTGCTGAGTGTATACATTTGTCTATTGTTACTGTATTTCTCTTTTAATGAAGCCTCCTTCTGTTTTAATTTGAATTGTTCCTTTAAAAGGTCCTTGAGGAATGAACAGAATCAAGGTGCATAGTGAAATATCTTAATTGTGGGTTGGGAGGTTTTTTGGCCAAGGTCTTGCAGACAGTCAATTGTCAGTGTGCCAAAAACTGCTGCTTTTGGAACATATTACATGATAGAAATTTCTTTTTCTGTGCAGAAGTCGTGTCTGAACATTTTGAAGCCGTTTGGCAGTTTGGTGGCTTCATATCACGATTATGTTCTGAATAAGCCTAAAAGACAGAGAACAGAGAGAGCGAGTGTTTGGAAGGGCTAATTTGCCAGTGTCACATTTCTGGTGCTTAACTCAACTTCCCGATGAAGTACTTTGCTGTTGTCACCATGAATCTTAATGATTAATTCTTTGCTTCTGGCAGTCATGGAATATTGAAAATTGCTAGAAATACGATCCAGACTGAGTGAGCCTGAGCCAGCTTCTTGTCACATGGAAGCCATGCACAAATGGATGGTATATTTTATATGACATTCCTCTAACACTTTCAACCAGTTCGTTTTTTTCTTTAATATTCTTTAAAAAATGAGAAAGTTGTTTCTGTTTATTGTTTTCCTGTGCTGTGGTGTTAATAATAAGATTTGCATGTGATTTTTATGTGCCTATCTATGGCACTATTTATGGCACTGTCTATGTTCAACACGCCTATGGAGACCAATCATCAGCCACCAATTTCACAAGTCCACCAGTATTATATTCTGTTAACAAATGGAAGTTCTATATTTAGTGAAAACGCTGAGGTCTACTGTTCATATCCAAGGAATCTCTACTTTCTGGAATCCTATGCATCAGTGAGGTATGTCAGAGAAGGAGCAAGGCAGCTGCTGTTCTCAGTTTGTACAAAATCCCAGTTTTCAGTATGACTTTGGAACAAGATGCATGGCATGCAACAAGCCATCTGATTAATCAGCAGAGAAATTGCAAACATCAGCAATGTTTCAAGATGATGTAGGAAGATATGATACCATGTCTCCTTGTGCTTTCCATATATAGATCTTTGCCCTTGCTCTTCCCCTCATCTCCATGAGAGTTCATCTGAGGTTTGTAGTTTGACTAAACACAGAGCTGCCTGGAGCCTCTGCCTTTTGTTTTTTGCCTTCCTAATTGGCTTTTACTGGTTATTTTTCAAGCATGATAGTGTCAAGTCAATTTGCTCAGGAGTCAATCATGTGACATCACGATGCTTTTGTAAACACTTCTTCCAGTTTGCAGCTTTATTACCTCGGTATTTTCCAAAGGTGCTGTCCAGAGCAAATCAATGACATGGATGTCCTCTAGGGTGATCAGTGGGAGGGAGAGAAATCTTAATAGAGCCAAGGGCTTTTAGCTGGCTTCACTGAAGCTGCTTCTCTTGGTGCTTACAGGATGATATCATGAAGCTCTGCTGCTCTCTTTAGTTCTTTATGATCTGAAGAGTGTAGAGTGGTCTTGACAGCAAGAAGTTGCCTTGGTAAGTATTATCTTAACCTCTATTTTCACACATTTGTGCAAATGGAGATTAAAATAATACTTATCAAGACAATTGTGGGATTTCTGTGATACTGTGGCAATGGTTTTGCAAAATCACACTTTTCCACAACGGAGGTGGAAGATGCTTTTCCATGTTGAGTCAATGTATTGATGGAAGAAGAAACATTGCTGAAATCTCAGTGGTGGAAGCTGTGATTGAAAAGGTCAAAGAGAAAAAAAGGTCCCTTTTTATGGGTTTACCTAACAGTTTCTATTCCAATTAGTCACAGTTTTTCCTATTCCCAAGGGACAGGGTTATGTTTTAGTCACAGGGTCAGTGGAAGTTAAAGGAGCTTTGGTACTTGGACATGAAAATTGCAGCTAGTGGATGAAAATGAAACAAAAAGTGCTCTTTCAGAAAACTGGAGCTGATGAGGGCAGTCTGGAAACATATAATTTCCTCTGATATCTTAAGGGAGCAATACAGGGTTAAAAAAAGGAACTTGGAGCGGATTTGTGGATCAGATGCTGTGGGCATACCACTCATACCTTGCACGTATCGTTTATTTTAGTCCCTCATCCCAAGGGCCCTTTGCCTTGCTATTGGAAATACAGGCTTACTCTGGGGAGTGCTGAGAGCGAGGCAACGGGAGCTGCTGCAGATCCTGGCAGAGTAAACACTGCAGTACCTCAGTGTGTCTTCCACAGCTTTTTGAATATCTGTAAGGGGCTGAACTTCACAGGTGACAGCAGGGCTGGCTTCGAGGTGTGCTGTTTGGAAGGGTTTGGAGACTTCTGAAAAATTACTGCAGGCTATCCTTTAAAAGTGATTGCATTTCAGTCTTTGAGGTTTGATCTTATGTGCTGCTGAAGAAGAATAGGATGAGACCACAGGCTTCCTGTTCACTCATTTGGAAAGCCTTTAAAGAGAAATTTTCACTAACTTCTAGCAGAAGTTATGGAATTTGCTGGTTTCAGTTTTGTATGATAGTTGATATCCTTATCAAAGTAAAGGAAAAAAGTTGATTAAAGGATTCACAGATTTGGTGGATACTTTCTATTTAAGAGTAATAGACTATACAGGAACCTATGACAGAATTTTTTGGGAAAAAGGCATTGGGCTTGGTGACTTCAACTTATTTAATGTTTGGATTATTATTTTCCTATCCGCATTTTATGTGTCATTTTTTTTGCATTATTGAAAGAGAACGTATGCTTCTGGCTATAGAATTCTAATCCTGTGGATGTTTTAGCAGATGATTTAAGATGGCATAATTTAAATGGCGCTATAGCAAGCATAATATTTACATGATGGATGGTGGTTGAACAGACATTTTAAAAAAAAAGTCATACACAATTCACACAGATCCTCTTGGCATTTTATAACTCTGAATTTTGTTCCTGTGGCTGCACATTCTGTGTGCCTACAATTTCAACAGTTAAAGTATAAATGAGTATATGTAATGTAAATGTAAGCAAATTTTATCTTGATAGTAGCTGTGTAAAAGCCTGTTAGCTATGCACAGAGGTGTGGTGTGCACTTGAACTCCTTTTGAAAGTCTCATCTGGGCACACATTAGCCATTATTTTAATGACTAGAAAAGAAATTTTATATAAATAAATATCTCAGATACTACCATTAGTTTCTCTGATATAAGAAGTTTTTAAAACTAAAGGCCCTTCATAGGCCTAAGCTGCATAAACATGCATCTGTACTGATACTATTTGTCAACCATTTGCTCTTTGAAAAGGGTATCTGAAATACCACAGAGATAATATAAATCCCCTGCACTGGTGGGCTTCAGCTGACTCTTCATCTTTCTGAACTGTCTGAAATGTCATCCACTGCAGTTTCAGAAAAAAAAAAAATTCTCCTTGCAAAATCTGGACCAGTGACTCCAGATTATGGTTTAAACTATTTCAGCTTGCCTTTCCCTTTATTGGAGAGGTATTTGTATTGTTTTGCATCTCATGTCTAACCATGTTTTTCTTTGTGCTGAATTCTGCCATGTGTTGCTTTGTTTGCAAGTCACTTCCAAGCCAGTAATCATAAGCACTCCATCTGGTTGGGGAGCAGCGTAGTGGTAATGTAAAAGGACATTTCCACTATTCTGTTTAAAAGAATTCTCCATCTGTACCAAATCTGCCATTTTAATGAGATTGTAAATGGGTTTTGTTGCTTTTTTTCTTTTTCAAAGAGGGGAGGAGATTGATTGTTGAGATGTTTTTTCCTCTCATATCTGTTAATTACATGATTGTATCCAAGGCCCTTTCTTTTTCCTAAGCTAAGTTACTATAGGAATTTGCAGATCATGTAATTCAGGATGCAAAGTAATAAGAGAATCCTGGAAATTTTACCCAAAATCTATAAGAAATTGATTTAGCCATTAGTATTGAGCCTTTCTGTTATTACCCTTTGTTAATAGCATGCATGTGAGAAATCATACTGAAAGCTCTAAAATGGATTCACAAGGTTAAAAAGAAAATACAGTGTCACTATGATTTATGGCAGTCAGTAATCAGAGCTGAATTGATGGATGTGAATGTGCTGAGATGATTTTTTGGTGCGGGCAGATTTTAATTTTTCTTTGTGCTTTTCTTTCGTAATTTTGATCGTTGCTCTTTTGAAATTAATGGAGAGAAAATTGGACAACCGCTCTTGTGGGAATGTCACAGCCTAAACCAGGCCGGTTTTGTGGAGGTTAATAGGCAGTGGCCTGGGTCAGTCATCCACTGGTGTCATCACACTGGTGTGAGCTTGCAAAGCCAAGAGCCAGCGACTGGAAAAGCAAAGCAGCTGTAGCAGAATGAATGAGCAGGCCGTGTGTGGGGAGATCCGTGTCAGGGGGGCTCCTGGAGGGAGCAGCCTGGCACCCAGACCGTGCTGGCACTGGCCACGGCCCTGGGCTGCCAGAGGAATGGGGGGCACGGCCCGCCAGTGAAAAAGCAGAGACTGTGTGGAATCCTTGTCCCTAAAAATGTTGTTTCTCCACTGCCAGCTTGGCTTTGGGATTGCCGGTTCTGTGTCACCGGCCTGTGCCAGGAGGCTGCAGTCCAGGGGCGTGGGGCACCACCCCATAGTGGGCTTGGTCTTCTGCAGGGACTTGTGACTTTCTGTAAAACTGCCCAATTTAATCCTTTCACCTACAAAAGAGACCTATTTGGCAAGTTCTAAATTTCATGTGATTCCCTTGAATCCTATTACAGAAATTATCATATTTCCTTTCTGCTTGTTCTCAAGCATCTCTTCAAAGGCAGAAGAAAGGTATTTAGGTACCGGGGCTTTATTCAGAGCCAACTTCTCTTCAGTTAGAAACAAAAATTCAGACACTGAATAGTAACCCTGTGATCTTGGCTTTCTAGAACTGGGATGTTTGCATTTATTGTTTTGAAATTACAATTCTCAGCCCTCAAAACTAATAGTAATGCTAAATCAAAATTCAGTTTCAGAAATTGAATATTCAGGATGCTTTGGTTTGTGTGGTGGCTTGCAGTAACAGCATTGCTGAGGAAGCTGTGGGGCAGTGATTGAAAACTGTGCTACAAGGAGCTCCCAGCAGATATGTCAGTGAGGTAAATTCATTTAAACTGGCTTGGTCATCATTTTGTACTTAAGTAGAGGTAGGAGGCCCCTCCACCCTGCAGACAGCTGGTGGCTTTTCTATATTTAGTCAGTGGCAGAAGTGGGTCTTACAGATCGTATAATGCGATGAGCAAAAATGTGCAGGAACGCAGGGTAGTTGTTAATAGAATGCATCATCAGGGACATTAATGAAGTATTTTCAAGCCAGATCCACCAGAGTGTGTGGCTGGTGCACCAGGGCCTCAAATTTTTCACCTTCTGAGTACAGAGATGTCTACATAGATAATTGGCTTTAAGTTCAGTGTTTAAACTCAAGAATGATGAGCTCCTACCTGGCGGCTGCACTCCGGTTGATGCAAACATGGAGATATATTTCTGGAAAATTTAAATTATCCTAATAGTATTTAACATACAGCTTATTTCCTTCCATCAGCACGTCTCAAATGAGACATTAGGCCTGTCTTGTCTGACCAAAATATTAGGTCAAGGTTATTTTCCTCTGCTTCCCCTTTGCTGATCTTCTATAGCCAGTGAATATCTGTTTCCAGCTCACAGGTGTGAGTGAGGTGAGATGTGTGGCAGGCGAGTGCACTGCATGCTGTCCAGGAGCTTGTGGTGAATTGAAGAGATTTCAATATTCCCTTTCTCAGAAGGTAGGCATTCTTTAAAGCCACTCCTAATGTAAGTAACTAGGGAAGCACGAAGAAAATTCCTGTTGCTGATGATAGCTTCCATTGAAAAGGAAGAGGTCTGCTTTACTAAAATCAGGAACGTCTCTCTGGGCTTCCCTCTGAAGTAAAATTATTTTGCTCTGGTGTTGCTTTTAATCTCTCTAGTTTAGGAGCTTGAAGTACACAGGGAACAGCCCTTTAGTTCAGGAAAATAGCCTCTAGAACCAGCGACACAAACCTATCATAATTAGTCATCAGAAAATCTGAATAAATATAAAATTACCATGGAGTGGGAGGCAGGCATATGTGGTATTCAAAACACACGGAGTGTAAAATGATGTTATTGTTGCCTTTAGAAATAGTTCAAAGTAGTCTGCATTAGAAAGAGCTGATAAGCAGAATGACAAAAGCTTGTTTCATGAGTGATTCCAAGCAGCAGTGGTTTCCTGATCAGCTGATGCTGCAGCTATTTTGGGTATTCCACAGATCATGATTACATACACGGGGAATGATTGGAGGCAGCAAATATGGTAAGTGAGCCGGGAATCCTGGGACACGCTCTATTACTAACTTAACAGTCTTCTAATCACTTGTCCTTTGCCATTTAAATCGCCAAGGGAAGTGTAACAAGTGACCGTGCTTAGTTCCTTTAAAAGAAAAAAAAAAAAAAGGAAAGGAAAGCACTTCCTGAGGCCGCTATTTTTAGCAATGGTGCAGTGTCCAAAGTGTTAACTAATTGAGTCATCAGGTTTCATATCTGGCCACAGAAAATGGCAGTGGAAGAGGGAGAATGCTTTCCAGAACAAGTAAGCATTTTTGGATTCTGAAATGAGTGAAATCTGCATATCAAGTTTCTTGTATTAGTGTTTTAAGTCTTTGATTGTTTGAGGCAAAGCTGGATGTAGGAAGAGGTACGTTTTGGGTTGTTTGGTGTGTTTTGTTTTCTGATGGCTGGATTACAGTATAGGCTGAGGTGGCAATCAAATAGAATATTGCAGTTATTTATTCTCTCTGTCTTGCCAGTGGCTACATTGTGTTCAGAACACTGTAGATGACTGATTAAAATTGCACAAACATTTTGTAACATTGTGTTCTGTGATCAGGGCCTTAAGTAACACAGGTATTTGTAATAACTGAAGTCTTTTAGCCAATCTTGTATATTTAGAAAAAAAGTTTAAAATATGTGCTTTTAAGGTGTATTTTTCAAGTAACACCTCTTCTACTGACAATCCACAGGTCAATTAAACATCCAGAGCAGCCAGTTGTAGTGCTAGCAGTGACCTGTAAGGAGGCACCCGTATCACTCTTACTCCAAGAGAGAGTCCCAGTGACCTTCAGGATGCTCCCTGTGGGATTTAAAAATTCCTCGAGTGAGGAAGCTGCTGTGAAAGGACACCCCTGTACTCCATGAACTAGGTTCAGAGGGTCTTCGGTAGCTTGGGTTATTCACATCAGTTAAAAACCACAAAGCCAAAACAGTTCTCTAAGCTACTCTACTGCAGAATTCAAAAAACAGGTTCCCAGGAAAGTGGATTTGTGTATTTAGTACTGATGAGTGCCAAGCTTTGTGAAAATGTCAATTAGAGGCAATATTTTTTTAGTTAGAGATACTACTTGTGCCAGAACACAGCCATTTACTAGCTGATTTCCATGTCAGCAATAGCTTTGTGCTCTGAAAAAAATACTGCAGTGAGTTCTCTTAAATGTGTATGTTGTTGTTTACTCATCAGCACAGGATTGGATGTTGTTCTCTGCTGAAAAGCATCTTTAAAAACTTTGGTTGTTTTCTAGTGAAGATGTTCTTTTCATAAGCTTATTTCCACTGATAATTTCAAAACTGTGAAAACATTTACTGGGCTTTTTTTTTTTTTGCGAAGTAATTTTTTGTAAGAGAAGCTCTTGTTATTCAGATGTTTAATGGTCCTCGACGAAACTCTCTATTGTTCAGTCCCGAGAATTTGATTTAACCTCTCCTGTATTTTTTAGCACAGTGGTATCCATTTTCACGGCGATAAACATCTTTGCTGATGCTTTATATGAGCCTCAGCAGCAAAGAGCCTGACAGACAGAGTCCCTCCAGTTTCTGTGTGCAACAGTTGGGAGAGCGGAGCGAGCTGCAAGTGGCGCTGCCCTCGGCCGCGGCGTTGGCAATGTGCTGGTCTGCAGGATGCTCTGCCCCTCTGTGTTGCACCAGAATGGTATTTACTCTTGCTTTACAGGGGTTTGTTACAAGCTGTATAGAAACCGCTATTTCTCTTCGTTTATGCATTGTTTGGGGGAGGTGTAGCAGCATTTGAAATGGAGTTCAGCAGTGGAGAAGGGGCAGAGTATGTGCGTGTTCAGTAAGCTTTTCCTTGCTGACGTTTGTGATAAGTTTTGTTTTCATTCCTTACATAAATCTTACATAGGCTGCCCTGCATATCTGAGATGCAAGACAGAAACAAGCTCTACTTCACTGCATGTTTGTGCTGTAGGTTTGCTGTTCAGGAGTGATACTTTAGCACTGTACAGTAATGGTTCCATTCTATCACCGGATGCTAGGGGAGATTCACTGTATAGGGCTGATATGGTTGGTTGTAGCTTATTTTTGTAATAAATTGATCTTCGCTTTATTGGTAACACTAAAACCAAATTCTAAATCCGTGTCTGTTAAATATAGTAGGAGTAAAGTCTTTTCGGCCATTTTGGAAAGTTTTAATTCATTAGTATTATATCATTATATTTGATTCAACTGTTATGTGTTTTTCAAACATACTTCATTCTGATACTAAGAGAAGTAGTAATTTTTGGATTAAAATAATTTAATAGATCTGGTTAAGGTGAGGTAAAATATTAAAATAGCTCTGCTGTTTGCATTTTTGTTCAAAAAATTGAAGTCTCTCTTGAGACACTCAGTTTGTCATGGTGGTTCTGCAGAATCCTGGCTTTCTAATGCACAATGGCTCTGAAAGCCAGAAAAGTACTGGTTCAGTTCTGTAACTGAAAAGTGACTGTATGAAAACGGCATCACCTGATCTGCAGTGATTTATCCGTATATTTGGTCATTTTCTCTCAGAAAGAAACTGAACTCTGTGTTTTCGTTCTCCCTGTGTTGATCTCAAAGATCCCACAGAGCTAAGGTTGTTCTCACTGTCACTGTTTTCAACCTGTTTGTATCTGTAAATGCTGGTCCTGCCCTAGCCCCAGCAGTGAATTAGATTCCTCCTTCTGCCTTAGAACAGAATTTTGTGTTCAAAATTAGGACAGCACTTACGAGTTTTAAACTAGATTTTAAAATTTAGATAACAGATGCCGGGCTCAGATTTTTGCTCACAGATTTTGATGCTTGGGCTGGGAAAAGCACTTTTACCATTGGAATCTGAGCTCATCCTCAAACCCAGAACACGGAGTGAGGAACAAAACAGTTGTAAACTAATTTACATTTGTTGTGCACCCCACTGAACACGTTTCATCCAGACAGCCCCACCAAATGCTATGACAGAACTTTCCATGCCATTGCACTGATTCACAGCAGTGAATGCCAATGTTTAATCATGGCAGAGGAGGGGAAAGGGAGTGCAGGGATGTGTGGAGGCTGGTGGCTCTCCCGTGCCCAACCCCACAGCTCCGTGCATCCCACGGCACCACACCTGGGAGAAAGGGGGCACGTTCTTCTCTGTGTTTTCAGCAGTAACAGGCAGCAGCGTGGGTAACACCTGCTCTGGCTTGCTCTGCGTTGCCTTTGTGGTTTACAGAGGTGTGGTGGGTTACAGAATGGGCCTGGAGTTACTGGTCAGGTCCACAACAGCAGACTCAAATGGGAAACAAGCTACGGCAGGTTGTGGTCAGCAGGGAAAATTGCAGCTCCTGTAGAAGGACGTGGCTAAGCCAGCACAGCCTGAAGCATTTCCTGGTGGTATTCCCCAGTAGGTCTCAAGCATCTCCAGGCCAAGATTAAAATTATTTCCTGGCAGGTTGCTCAGCTCCTGCATTGGAGGACTGATAACTCTCGTGTGTGAAATTGCCCTCATGAGTTTGGAAAGTGCTAGGTGGGTATTTTTCCTCCTAAACCACCAAATGACCTCAGTCTTTAGCTCTAGTAGGATGTTTGAATCCTTTAGTTTCTTGGTTTCATTGATTCTTTGCCATTGTACCAGGGTCTGTCTGTTTCACAGCAGATCTACAAAGAGGTGTCAGGACAGCTGGTCCTGCAAATGGTACAAGCTTTCCTAAGATGAGCTGCTATGACAGACCTTACGTGGTATCTCTAACTGGCCCTGCAGAACTTACTGGTAACAAGTTTATGACTGGTTGCTAATCTTCCCTCATGAGTCCTCTTAGTACTCAGAAGCCCTTTAGATAATTTCCACTGGCCCTTCAGGTTCTCTGTCTGTCACATCAGCCATGTGGAGTTCTCCAGACAAAAGCTCTTTAACAAAGTGTTCAGGTGTGGAAAAGGAATAGTTTCTTTGCTCCTGATAGGGGTCATACTCCCTGCTATGGAAACCTATGCCTTGGCACTTATAAACTGATCAGGGTTTGTAATTCTTGTAAGAATCCTAAACTATGTGCCCCCCTCACCCCCCCAAAAAATTAAACCTCTAGTACACAGCTTTAAAACTATCCATTCAAATGCCTATTAAGCCTAAAAAGGCATAAATTGTAATTATATGTGGGGTTTGCAAAGCTTGCAGTGTAAGCTTGTGTGTGTCTGCATGTATTTTTGCCACCTCTGAAATGGCCTTACCAATTATCATCAAACAATCTTTCAGTTTAATGATAGTTATAATTCAAAGTTCCAAGGCAGAATCAATTTGGTTTTAAATGAGAGTAGAATTCAAAAGCAGGCATTAAGTAGAAACTTATGAATTCGTGGTACTGAAAGCTCTTAATACATTATGTAGCTTGTCTATAGTTTCTATAGCTTATTTGCTATGGTGTTTTTGGGAAAATTTAAATGCATGACACTTCCCCTGACATGAGTTTTCTCCATGTTATTGTCACATACTTGACCACATCTGATTTGAAGCATTTTTATGTAATATTTTTATCGTCAATAAAACCTCTCCCCCTAAAATCAACAGTATTATCTCATTTAGGTTTATATGACACCACCCCCCTGCCCCGCTCTGAAATTATAGACAAAAACAGTTTACAAAATGTTTTGACAAGAGTTTACAGAACTCTTTTCCTCTCCTTTTTGGGTCCTGATTCTAAAATGAGATGCACAAAGAGAAGAGGAGGTGGACTGACTGATGTTATTCATGCAGTGATCTGAAGAAAGTGACTTTAGCATGGAAGTGGCTTTAAACTTGGGCCTGAGATGTGCTGGAGTTATCTCCTTGCTCTTTGGATAGTCAGTTTCTGAGAGAAAAACAGCAGGGAAGAGATCAATGGAATCTCATCTAGCTTGACATATAAGAGAGTTATTATCTTCAGGTGAAATAAACATGAGAGGAAACCCTCGAAGCACATCCAGCCCTTCTCTGGCTCTTTGTGACTGTGAATCAAGTCATGAAAGCCAGTGATTTGTTTTTCACTTGTAAATGTATGATAGGAGAACTTAAGAGAGGGAGAGATGAGTCATTATGGTTTCAGGAGTTTCTTCCCAGAATTTGAAATAAACTTCTAGTTGCTGAGACCTTCATCCTGGAGAATGAATCTTGAATTTGAAATGCCCAAATCTTTTGCCTTTTAATGCATCAGATCCTTTTCATTACTTATACATGTGAGTTGGTCACAAAGGGCCTGGTTCTTACCCTGGTTGTCACTTCTAATGGAGTAGAGCTATTCACTGGTGAAACCAGGGATTATACCAGTCTTAAGGTCTTGAACAGAATGTGCCCAATTTACCTTGTCATTCGTCTTTTCATCCAGTGCAGTCTGATAGATGAAAAGTTGCTATTAAAGACTTTTATAGTCTTTTTATAGCTTTCGTTGTTTTCACATTAAAATTATTCTTGTATTCTTGTGTTCTTCGTTGTTCTTGCATATTTAGGAAAACTGTGTGTGTTTTGCAGATATACATTGATTTTTGTAGTCCTCGGTCTTGCTTTTGGTGTCACTAATTTGAATACATTCATACCAGTAATTGTTTTCATAAATTCTTCAGGCGAACCTGGCACATCGAACCTGTGCTTCAAAATCTCAAAACTTCATCTGTTGCAAACTGGCAAAGCATACGGAAATAGTGTAGACCCTCACCTCCTGTCTGAACTGTGTCCCTGTGGGACAGGTTTGATCTCAGTTAAGATGGTTTTGATTGGGTTGTCAGATCACAATTCTGTATAGAATTGCAGTTAAGTTATTCTGTATTTGTTGGGTATCTATGTTGGCAAGTAAGTAATGTGGAGATGACATCTTTAGGGGCATTTTCAACTTGGATGTTATGTTCAACATAGCACAGATACTATATGTGGATGTTAGGCGAGAATTTGCCATAACTGTGTCTTTTGTGCCTTGGAAATCACAACCCCCTTTGCTATTTGTAGAAAATCAAAGGAATATCGACTGGTTTTTCTTTCTATCTCGTGCTTGAGCTTTCTTAGGAAGCAGGCATTCAGGCATTTAAAGACACCCAGGCGGGATTAGTGGTGTCACAAGTCACAGGATTGAGTGAAGAAGGCTGCATGCACGAAGTCTAAGCAACTTACACGGTGAGAAAGCTTCATCACAGCTTCACAGCAGGTGTTTGTCACTGCAAACCAGCAGCGCGCTCTAGACCTCTCTCTGCTGTTAAGGGCAGTCACAAACACCTTTTTTACTGGAAGCTGTGAAATGTTCTTGGATGTACCAGCCTTGACCTCTCAGGCTCTGTGTCCTTTTGAGCCACCTTCCACTCCAAGTGGTTCATTTTTCATGGGAACAGGGAGCATATTCAGCATTTTGCCAAGACAGACTCCAAGAAGGCTCCAAGGGATCTTGAAAATGGTTTATGCTAAACCTGCACTTTGTCTTGTGATCTAATGAGGAAAGAGGCTTGTTTGCATGGATGTTTTCCTAGTTTGGCCAAAGATTTCTAGAAGGACCTGCATCTAAAGTGCATTTTCCGCTTTTGTTTTGGACTCCTTAGATGAGAGACTTTTCAGGAAATGTTCCGTTTTTCTCTATAGGCTTGATAAGATTGACTGTACATCACTGTACAGGGATGGAGCCTCAGTTGTTGAAAATGCAGTTGGTTATAGATTTACATGCATATTTTGCAGAAATACAAGAAGTTTAGCCTTCAGTAGTGTGACCAAGAAGAAAGTTTCACACAGCGTAATACCAGTGTGGTTTCTAACCTGTGGAAAACACACTGTAGTTACCCAGTTGGAATAGAGCCCTTTATGGGGACATTGAAAGTAGCATCATATGTTTGGCTGCTTTATCATGCACAATATAATAATATGATCAAAGAAAGTTGATGATTAAATTGTGTGATAGGGCAAACTATTAAAGGCATTAGTTTGGTTTTTGAGTGGTAATTATTTTGTTTCTCTATTTTGCAATCATATCCGAAACAGCTGCCTTCCCTAGCCAAAAGATGTATCCTCTGAATTGTCAGGCACTAGGAGTAGAGCTTTTCCTGTTGCTGTTTAGGGCTGTCATTTAAGGTTGTGTTTAGGGCTGTGATCCCAAAAGCATGTCTCTGGAGGGTAATTAGGAGCACAACTGCAGATAGCAGTTGGCCCCAGGCTGGTACATCCTTATCAGAAGACAGCACGTATGGTAGTATGGTATGTAAAGCATGAGTACTTGTTTGCACAGAGAACATCATTCATCCGGTGCAATCAGCCCCCTTTGTAATAAAGAAGATACAATTGAAAAATTTTAATAGTGATATAGTTAAAAGGTAGCAGAGAGAGACAAAGGATTAGAGCCTCTTTCAGGATGAATGAAGAGTCTCCCCATGACAGTGATGTAGCTGGTTTATTTCACATGGTTCAGACACTGCTGTTAATTGGCCACTGTAGTTTATTTGGAATAAAATTTCATTGCTTACCATGTGATGGTAACACACTTGCATGGAAGAAAATTCTAAAATAGCATAGGAGCAAAACCTAAGAAATGCCAAGGGGCTCCTATTTCCAGTGTTGTGCTTAGTGCCCATCAGAGTTAAGCCTTCCTGCAAAAAACTTGCCAATGGCTGCAGTAAACCCACCCTTATCAAAATAAGCTAAAATGCTATCGTCCATTTCCTCAGGTCACCTCATGCTGCTGCAAAGACTCTCTTTTTTGAGCACATTTCCAAATGGAAGTAACATAAGTTCATCCCTTAGAAAGAGGTCATTGCCTCTCCCCACAACAAATGTTAGGCATGGTTAGCATCTTTTTGTTGGGACTCAAGCCAGAATGCATCCTGCTCTGGCACAATGGGAACCTGCTGGGGGTTTCCCTTCACAACAGCTACTGTTAAAGATGGAGTGAAAAACAAAACACTGCTCCCAATGTGAAAAAAAAGACTGGATTTTTAATCTGAAAAAGAGGCCACTGTAAGCAGAACACAAAGGAAAGAGACATGAGTGTAATAAAATACCACCAGTATGGGAGGAGGTCTGTGCATGTTAAAAATAATGGCTTTGCACTTTCGAGGGTTCACTCAGTAATACGTATTCTCTGTTTTCTTAAGGGACCCTCTCTAGTGCCATGGAAAAACCAGACCAGACCCTGGACTGACAGTCAGTGAAAATTTGCTAATAGTTTTTATCTTTAGCCGTGATAAATAATCTCTTACTTCACTGGAAGCACTTAAAGAGTGAATATGTATTTGCTAGCATGAGTCAGCATCAGCATTTTCTGGAGGCTTAAGGTAATATCCAAGCGACTTAGGAGTTAGTTTTTGCTGTAATAGAACTATTTTAAATTCATGTAGCTTTTCCTCAAAGTGGGGAAACAGTTCTCAGGTCCCTGTGTTCCACAGACTCTTCGTCTTGTGGCTGGACTAGGGGACCATAAGGTAAAGAAGGGTTGGCAAACGGAGTGCTGCTGCCTGCACAGCTTATTCAGCCTCAGCCCTTTCCTGAGATGTCCCCGAGATGAACGTTGAAAATGAGCTCCAGACTGGAAAACCTGTTGTGTGCTACAGGCAGCCTGCAGTCTGCAAGCTCATCAGCCTGCTGTACATTAGAAAAGGGATTTTTTTTATAGCATCATACATTAAAGGGAAACACACGAATCTAAAAGAAATACACATTGCATAAAACCTCCCTTCATTAGCCAGTTGAGCGCATTTGCACATTTCTTAAAACTAGAAACAGTCCCTTTTTCTTCCAAGAAAGTAAAGGGAGAGAGGGGAGAAATCATACCATCTGTGAAGAAAAAGCTTGATATTATGCATTCAGCAGTACTGGTACTCCCATAAATCCACCATTTATTAAATATTCTCTGAATAGCCATTTCAGAACTAAATGCTGTGCACAGGATCTGAAGTTTGTCTCTTCAAGAATTAAAACACTTGTAAAAATCTTGATTTTTAATTTTAATCTGCATACATATTTGAAAAGGTAGCGGCCACGGGAAGCCCAAGAGGGAGCAGGGAAAGGCTTCAGGGACACAGCCTGACAACAGGGATCTAGAGCAAATGCACGGGAAGGGCTGCAATCTTTGTGGATGGCTTCAAGAGTGTCTGAGGTTCGGGGTGCTTTGATGTGTGTCCCATGCCTATTGTTCTCTTGATATTTGTCCAGACTGTGGAGAATCAAAACCCAATATTCATCTTTATTTCATATTAGGATTGATTACAAAAAAAGAGAGAGGTATCTGAACTGGCTGCAAGCATCCAGAATGCTTTTCAGGAATACTGACATTTAATTAGTGAAGAATAAATGTATTAGGTGTGGCGGGACAATGTCCTGTAGACAGAGTGTCTGTGTTTACTCTGTCTGTGTGGGGTTCTTATTTTCAGATGCCAGCTAGTGCAGAAGGTGGGAAGGGGCATTTGGAGAAGAATTGTCCACAGAGAGGAGCACATGGGAGTCCTGGGCGATGGTCAGAAACCCAAGATCCTTTCCCCCCTACTGTGGGTTTTAATGCATTTCATATAGCAGGTCCTTTGTCAGTTTATGGCATGGGCCTCCAGGAATTATGGCAATCCAGATAAATATTAACATTATTATTACACTTTCATCTTTAAAATCCTCCATTGATTTGAGCCTAGGTTCTGGTGCTGTTTCTGCCTGTAATACTGAGGCAATTTACAGGCTCTAGCAGGGACTCCAAGAGGTTCTTTTTTAAACAAAACAGTGCCAATTGCAAATAATATTTTTCTACTCTACTGAGGTATTAAAAAAAAAAAAAAAAGCTCTACAAATTTAGGCTTAAAATACAAATGTAAAGTTGGGAAATTTTGGGTTCAGAAACGTGAAAGTTTTGGATTGATGTTTTTGATCTAATCCTTATGTTTTGGATGGGAAGTGTTCGTTGGTTCTTGTGGTTTTCGAAGTGATATATCTTAGTAAGGATACTCAAGACATTATGCAAGGCAGAAAAAAGCTTGAAAGCGTCCTCCCCTCTGAGCAGGTCCGAAGTAATGCCTTAGTTATAGGGGAAGTGGAAGCTGGTAATGCTGAGAAACCTCTTAGAGAGGCTGAAACTGCTTTTGGTTTCCAATAAGATTGTTCCTGTTTTCTCTCTAATGTTACTGCTTGTTTCTGCTTGCAGCAGAGGTGGAAATGGATGGAGAGACTCCCAGAAACCCTGTTGAACTTCTTGCACAATTGGACACCCTCATTATGTTATCCCTCTGTGCAAATCTCAAAGCTCCTGTGCGTGGTGGCCCAGAAAGGGTGAGCTAACCCCATCTGAGGGCTTGGGAGCACCAGCCAAGATCAGAAAAAAAAGGTTTTCCCCTTTCTCAGAGCACAGGGATGTGTTACACCCTGTGTGCTAAGGCAGCTTGTGCACTTTCACACATTGGCTCACATCACGTTCAGGTAACTGGAAACCAGTAAGGTGGAAACTGGAAGTGCCAACTCAGCCGAGCTGAGGGAGGGGTTGGGTTATTCCCAGTGTGCTGTTAAAGGGAGCTTCTCTGGGTGCTTCCCAGTTGCTGCCTGCACGTGTCGGTGCTGCTTTTCCTGCACAGTGCCCTTGTGTTGGGAGCCTGTCTGAGCACTGAGAGTCAAGGCTGACAGGTGAGTGGGATGCTGGGCCCAGCATCTCAGCAGCCCCACTGTTTGGTTGATAGCTTGGATGCTGGTGTCGGTGTGTCTGGACACTTTTAGCTGTTTTGGAGTGAGTTTTGAGGGGTGACTAGCAAAGGAGGACATGCTGTTAGCTTGAGGGATTTCAGGAGTGGATTTGTGCATCGCTTAGCAGCGCCTGAGATAGTTTGGTTTGAGACATTTTTATATGGCCTCAGGCTGGGACTGTGACCTGAACTTTATCCTTCCTCCTGTTAGTGAGTGCTTCCAAGAGTCATTAAGTCTTCAGAACCCTTAAGTCCAAAAGTCATGCCCAAGGCTGTAAATGACACAGACATTGCTCTCCCTCCACAGTGAAATTGCAATTAGCAATTAATGTGATTATCAACTGTTTATCGCTGCTTCTACCTCTCCCCCTCCATTTTGTTTGAGCAAATAGGTTAGAACATGCCTGCAGACGAGCAGTGTTCCTTGTCTGTCATGTACTAATGCGACTGGCGGAATCTGATTTTCCAGAGCGAGCGGCTCTGGCGCATCCCTTCCCCACCCAGGAGCAGCTGTAAACAGCTGATGTTAATTCTGGTCCCCTTGCTGACTGTGCCAAACAGAGATGCCATTACCCTCTGACAAAAAGGCTCCCGCTCTATTGAGTCCTCCCTCATACCTTTGGTAATGCTGATAAAATGCTGACCTGTTTTTTTACCCCAGTGACTGCTGTTGCTAAGCACTGAGAATATGACCTGTCTCCTGTAATAATCTGCATTGCACAACTCAGATGATCTCCCAAATGAAAGCAGCTCTCAAGGCAGCTTTTCTTTCCCATGGTCTTTACAGTTATGCCTGTGTACTTTGCAGCAGCACCTTGTTTTTGAGAAAGCCTAACTGAGCGCCAGTATTTGGGGGCTGTATTTGGGGCTGTTCTGTTGGGAGGACATTGCAGAAACTGGTTTGTAAAGATCAGCGTGGCATGCTTGGAAAAGAATGATAAAGAGCAGGGAAGGCTGTAAGCTGGTGACTTATCACTGCAAAGTGGAATGCAAAGTGTGCAAAACTCAGGAGAAAATGAGGAGTTCATAAGTAATGGTTTTCTCCTGAGAAGGGAGAGCTTGTTTTATTGGAAGTATCGGTAAAATGATCTTGTAGCTTGTACGGGTACTAGAGGAAAAGCAGATTTACTACCCTTTTATCGTTTTGCTGTCGTCATGCCCAAGATTGCTTCATCCTGCACGTGAAGGTGGCTTCTGATGGGCTTGGAGCAATGCTTGAACACAAAAACCAGCTTGCAGTGGCTGTGTTGACAGGAGAGGAGAAAACTCTATAGCAAATCCAGAAATTTGGGATTAAAAGAAAATTATTTGAGCAACAGATAAGTAACCGAGCTTGGGTGCCAGGGCGTTTTGTATTTGCCTTAGCACTAACTGCTTTTATTGTTTAGTCTAAAGGTAGTCGTTGCCCTCTTTCAAAATGTTAAGACATCTCAATGCACTGGTAGGTGCAATGATGTAAGCCTGGGATGAAGTGATACTGAGAGGGAAAGAACCCAGATAATTCCTGCTTTACCAGCCTAGAAGAGGGCGCAAAAAATACGTTGACTGCCCAAGATGCCAGGGAAGGCTGTGGCACAGATAAAATCAAAGATTGTGTGATTTGTCCCTCTTGAAAGCTAACCCAGTTCATTGCATTTGCTCCAAGGCAGGATCAGCATTATCTAAACTGTCCTCCGTGGATATTTGCATAACTTGTTAAAACCCTCTGGGGATGGGACTTGCTCTCAGTGATTCTGTCATGACTTAACCAGCATTTCTGCTGTCCTTACGTTCAAGCTGAAGTCATCACAAAGGAAATTTGTGTAACTATCTTTAATGCAAGGTCTGAAAAAAAGGAAAATGCAGTTTATATAATGGCCCTGTACCTAGAGATTTCTGGCTTCTTCGCTGAATGTGGATAGGCATTGTCAATAAAATGTGCCTTAAAATGAAGGAGAACGGAGAAAATAAACCAATATGTTAGCAGACATGAGACTTTAAAATGTGTTTATTTTAAAATATCATGATTTTAAAATAAACACATTAAAAAAGAACCACGTTTTTTTTAATTCCACCAACCCAGTCCTTCAAGGTTGAGTACTTTGAAATTTTTTTTTAATTCTCTCAGATTAGTTCTCACAGTACTGGTCAGCTTGGACATTAAAATTAGTGTGGCACCTTTGGAAAGAGCGGCGGGGTTTCCCTGCAGCCCAGTCCTGAGCTCCCCCGTGGCCGTGTGCCACACTGGGTGCCAGATGTGTCCCTGGCTGCTGGCCTTGCGTGTGAGACGGCGCTCCATAATTCATGCTCATGTGTGAAGTCAAACCTCGTGCTGCCTGCTCGGGATTTGACCCACATTTGATGAGGTGGTTTGGGATCCCTTCATGTCTGGTTAAGTGGATGTACAATATGCTGCATCATTAATAATTTCTTTGCCACCAAAATGGGTTTTTATACTGTGCCGTAATTTCTAATGGGACTTTTCCTTTTTTTTTCTTGTAGTCTGACACAAATGCAAGTTACCTGAGAGCAGCTCGAGCTGGCAACTTGGAAAAGGCTCTTGACTACTTAAAAAATGGAGTGGACATCAACATTTCAAATCAGGTTGAAGAATATTTTGGCCAAATTTTCTGGATAAATACCTTTCTTGCTGTTTCTCAGATTTCTCATTATATTTGCACTTCATATCGAAGATAAATTACATGTTTTTTGATGAACCATATTTACGTATCTTATCCAATTAATTTTTTTTATTTTTAAACGCTTTACCCAGACACCATTTCACTTGCTCTTGGAGAATGTGCTACCTTATCTTTCATTCCATTTGTATTACATTAGATCATGGAACAGCACACAGAATTCAAGACCCCTGAGCCAGTATATCTTGATTTAATTCTTACTCTGTCCTTACAGTCTAGTTCTTGTAAAGTTTACCTAAGTGTAGTTTTTGTAAGTAATTAGTAACTTTTGTAGTTTTTGAAATCCTCTCAGCGGGATAGTAATAATTTGTCTCCTCATATGTTTGGTAAGCAGTAAAACACTTGGTAATCCTTCTAATTGCTTTTCCCCCTCCCTTTTTTAAAATCAGAATGGGTTGAATGCTCTCCATCTCGCTTCCAAAGAAGGGCACGTAGAAGTTGTCTCTGAGCTGATCCAGCGAGGTGCCAGCGTGGATGCAGCCACAAAGGTCAGTCAGGCCTATCTGGTTGTTCCCTTGTTCACATTGCTGGCCTGGGCACGAGGTGTTGGCCAAGTGATTGGGGACTGCTGCAGCAGTAATTGCCCATTTTCCACTGGGGAAGGTCTCAATAATTGTTTAATAAAAACAATGATAGTAGATGATAGTAAATGTGAGAGATTGCTAGGGAGGAGATACACTGAACAAATTGTAGATTCCTGTTTTGGTTTCTGTCCATGCCACGTCTTCTTGAATAACACACCCATTTGAATTATTCGGCAAGAAATACTATATTTTAAAGTCAAAGATGTTCTTGATTGTATTGTTATATATTCAAGCTCAGGTTTTGTACACTTTTCAAATGACACTGTCTCTGATTCCAGAAAGGAAACACAGCATTGCACATAGCATCCCTTGCTGGACAAGCAGAAGTCGTCAAAGTGTTGGTTACAAATCGGGCCAACGTCAATGCACAGTCTCAGGTAAAGCCATGCACCCCTGATTGCTACTACCAACAACTTTGCTGACATTAAAATTGTTCTTCTCTTAGAAGCCCTGATATTAGCAGATATGTTTGGTAGATCTTAACTTGTGTTAGTGTTGGCTCTTGAAAATAGGGTTGATAGTGAGATCCACCTCAGATCTGCCCTAGGATTGTCCTATGAGCTGCTCCTTGTTAGAGCTGGAAGAGACACTAATAGAACAGGAGAGTGGGAGAGAACATGTTCAAAGGGATCCTGTTTCACATAATTCACTGTCTCAGGCTTAGTTGAGCCCATCCCCTTTCCTTGTACAAGGATACTCTGCAGGCATATGCAGAGCTTGTAAGTTTGATTCAAGTCATTTGAATAAATGTTTAGGTCAATTATAGAGAATTTGAAATGAGAGAAAACAGTGCTGGTGCTACAAGCAAAGCAGTGAAACAAAACAGAAAATCTCTGGCTCAAAAATTGCATAAACTACAGATTGTTGAAAGTCATGTGGCTGTGCTAGTGGTGTCCTGCATGCCACCCCATTCCTGCTTTCCCTGCTCAGGGGCTGGCAGGCAGTGTCAGAGAAGAGACAGTATTCTCATCTGGCCCAGGATTACCATTTTTCTGTATTACAAAGAAGCGGGCATGAAAATAAATGTTTGTTAAAAAAATCACATTTTAAAGAAGGAGGGTGAGGGTTTTTATTGGTCTTTCAAATAATAGAAACATAATGCTTAACAGGATCTATTTCGAGAATGTTAGTTATCTGTGGTCTATATTTCATTTTTTTTCCTCTTGAACAAAAGAAATAAATGACTCAGTTCTTCTTTCTTACTCTTTTGTATTAGCTCGATACAGCACTATTTGGTTCCAGCAACCATATAACTTAAATTTAAGGAGAACAACAACAACATTAAGTATTTTTAACTAAAATCTCCCATGGCTGTTAAGCAGTAAAACAAAGCAGTAATATTTGCCATGGTTTTCCTGTTAAAGAAATTAAGATGGGATTGACAGGATCTTTTCCGTTTGTGTTTGAGAACTTGTGTATTCAGCCCTGAAACTAAAAATAATCTGAGATTGTAAACATCTTATATAACTGCATTGTCCATACACCCTAAGGTTTTGCCACATGTTTCTCTTTGCTAACATACCAGAATTAAAGATTTATTTCTCCCCCACCCCATTATGGAGGCCTTTGATGTCTTTACTTGAAGACCCATGTAACACATATATTGACTGTTCCACATCAATATCAGGCTGTGAGATCCCCCTGCTGGGATTCAGCTTTTGAGGAGGTCCTTGGTGCTTTCTGTTACCAAACAGCCCTGGACCAGCTTGGTCTGTGGTACTGAGCTTCATTTGAGTTTTGCCTCCTCTTTCCTTGAAGGTAACAGCTCTTCCATGCTGACAGTCCCAGTGTTAAACCTTCTTTAACCAAATATTCCTGTCCGTAAAAAAACCAAAACCCAATCCATAAATTTGTGCTGGGGCTGAATTTTACACCTCTTCTAAGGGCTATTTATTACCATTCAAGACAAATGTTTTTTTCAGACTTGTGGCTGTCTGGCAGTTCCATCTCCTTTTTAAAGAGAGAAGCAAATGTAAAGTATGAGGTGGAAAGATATTTAAAACCCTACAAAAACTTAACATAGGAGAAAAGATTCTGGTGTGCCTCCAAATGCTAATAATATTTGGTTTTGAGATTTTTTTCCTAATAATTATTTAATGAAACTAACAATTAAGTAGTGTTTCCTGCTTCCTTTCTAATTGCAAATGTTTGACACTAAAAAATTAATCTTTGTGTCCAGCTGAGTTAGTAAATAGATATAGAATATGCCATGAAATGATAGGGACAAATTCCAGACTGCTGTTGTCTGTAATGACTTGTAGTGTGACATATGAGGTACCTTAGCAAGAGCTTCCTGGCTTCTTCTGTTTTTTTAATTAAGTAGAATTTTGACTGCATGGTAACTGAACTGTTGAACCTCTGTTCTGGAGAGTGCATTAACACATTTCTAACTTTGGGCTTGGGCTCTGTGAGCCCTTCAGCACCTGCTTTGTGCTTGTAGCGGTGCTTTCGTGAATGGATACCAAAATATCAAAATCCTGGAACGGCAGCAGGCCCTGCCACCTGTGCAGGCCTTGTAAACATGTGGCATCACAGCTGCTCGGTGCCTTGCTGGTGGTAAAGTTCCTGTTGGATCAAACATCCATTTCCTCTCCAGCTGTCCTTTGTTGCGACCTCCTCTTTGTTCCTGCGGCCACGTGCTTGGCCTCAGGTCGCCTGTGCCCGGTGCTGGACGTGTGCCCTGCCCCTCTGCCCTGCTGCTGTGACAGTCAGGTGTCTCTCAGCTGTTCCACTGTGGCTGCTACAGCTCAGCCCAATATCACTGCCGTAGCTCTGGGGCTGTGCTCTCCCTCTACGTCTCTCCAGGGCCCAGAATGTTGGGGTTTTACCTTTGTCGTAAACATATGGCAAAATTCCTCTCAGCTCATCTGTTTTCAGCCCCACTGGTTTTCTGCAAAATCTAGGTCAGTCTCCTGTGTAACTGTAGCAGAGATGTCAGAAATTCTTAGAACAAAAGGTGGAAAATACATTGCCTTAATATTAATTTTAAAAAAATTCAATTTCTGATAGGCTGTGACCTGTTTACGGTTAAGGCAAAGACAAAAGCATTGACTGCAAGAGAAAAACATTCACCGAAGAATGAGTTAAGCTCTGCGGCCTCTAATATTTGTATTGCATTGATTGAAATCAGTCACTTAAGCATAATTTGAGAGATGCTGTAATGTGGTCGGAAACACTGATAAACCTCTGTCTCAGACTGCTGAGAACCGATGATCCTCACATCTCCTGGTGCCTGAAATATAAAGTAGCTCAGTGCCCACAAGCAGAGTGTGCTCAGAAGGCAGCTCTTTGAGGAGATGGAAGGCAGAAGTAGCTGGCACAAGTGAAAGAGAAGTCAAAGCTAATGGAAAGAAGAGAAAAAAGTGTCAATTACTCTGAAGTCACTGCTCTTGCTTTCGCCACAGACTTGTATTCTACTTCCCTGTCCCGTTTTGCATTTCCAGTGCTGTGGCTGTATTTATCAGGAATCCTAACTCATTGCCACCAAATCATCTGTCCAGATTGATTTTTAGTTTAACTTCACAACAGATGTTGAAAGGAATTGTTCTTGCTTAGCTGTGGGAATTGTTTCTGGTCAGCTGAAAGATTCTTCTGTGTCCTTTTAAATGTTACCCTTCTCCCATCTTTACTTAAGCCAGTGTAGATCATGACATTAACTCATCTGGGAACGAACATTTTTTTCACTTTTCACCTAATCTTCCCTCATTTGGCAGATCTGTTTTATGTATAAAATGTTTGTGGGGTGTTTATACTCTTGTTTTCATATTTCAGAATGGCTTCACTCCACTGTATATGGCAGCCCAAGAAAACCACCTGGAGGTTGTTAAGTTTCTTCTTGACAATGGTGCCAGTCAAAGCCTTGCCACAGAGGTAAAAGTTTGAATTTGACACTTTATGAACAAAGCAAAATGTGTTTCAGCAGTGATTTCTGCCAGCTTATATCAAATTAGTCTTTTAAATAGAAAATTAAAGACGAATAAAAAGCTGTCTCTGTGAAGAGCGCTAATGAATAGAGTTACGGGCTTTTCAGCAATTTAAACTATCTCTTGCCATTTCTAAAATAAAAAAAATCACTTTAACTAGAGACAGTTCTAAATATAGATGTGTTCTTAGTCATAACTGCTAATCTTTCAGGTTAAGTGCTCACACAGGGAAGCTGTGTGTATAATATAAAAGTTCTTTGTGATTTCATTAAAATAGTGAGCAATGAGAAGGGTGGCAGCCATAGGGCAAGATCAACTGCTCACCTGTGCTTTGGACCAGCCCTGGGATATCAGAGAAAACCCAGGGTTACTTGGGGCTTGGGGCATTTCCTGAGCTGCTTCATTACCATGTTGATACTCTCTTTGTGGCACCCAGTTACCCCACCTGCTGCTGCAGGGAGAATTTCAAGCTGACAGAAAGATGCAGGATCCATCCTTGAAGGTGTTCTGGGATCTTTCTAGAAGAACACTTTATGTTTCTTTCTTTAGAATGAAATTCTAACTCAAACACAAAATTAATTCTGACTTAAATAAGACAACCTGTGAGGAAAATAAAAAATAAATATATTAATAGTGGTAAGTGTATGGCGTTGAGAAAGGTCTTGAATCTTGTGAATTTTTAGTTGTCATATTACCAAGATTTTGCTACCAAAATATAGAAAGGTACTTCAGAATGTGCTCTCTTTAATATTTATTGAATTCTAATTGCTCTACCAATACTCTTTCCATGAAGGAAATAGGCTTATTTGAAAAAGGCCTAGTTTTTGAAAAATATGAAGTGCATAATTATGTTACTGCCACTATACCTCATAGTATCACTGTATAATGGTGTAGAAAGGAAATCTTATTCCTTATTCTACTTTGAAAAGATGAATTGCTAACAGATCAAAACAGTGTTTCCAAAATCACTAAAAGTTAGTTATAACTAGAACTGTGCGTCGGAACCACTTTCTGGAAATATTCAAAGATATGAAAGTCAAGAAATAGCAAAATAAAATACTTTACATTTAGAAAATTAATTGAAAATTAGTTTTCAGAGCACTCATTTCTATTTCTTTGTAAAATCTTGGAAAGAAGGAAGACATGAAACTCCTAGAGATGTACAGTAGGTTCTGAATTCTGAAAATACTCTTGCCACTGTATGATTTTCTGAAAAGAGATTTTTAAAAACATTTTGAAGGGGTGCTTGGTTTTTTTGGGTTTTTTTGTTTGGTATTGTTTTTCCCTTGAGCACTGTATGTTAGTTTAGGTTGAGCTTTTTTCCATCTCAGCGTGATGATAAGGTGCAATCTAATTTTATCCATGAAGAATTCCTTTGAAGATAGCAGACTACAAAACAGTGGCTCCTTTATTGCCTTCCTTGTTTGAGACAGTTGCTTATGGGTTCTTTCTTGTTTTCTCCTGGTCCAAGTTTTTTTATAGATCTGATTTCTCTTTATCATTCTAAGTGCATAAACTTTTGTAACTAAAGCATTGCCACTTAGCTAAATATTCTTTAAAAGTAACTATTTAATCATGGTGTTTTAATCTAATTAAAGGAAAACAGTCAGTTCAACTTCCCTACAAGAAAAGATGTTGTGGGTGTCTCCGCCACTTTTCTGTGAAGTGGCTGAATTTTTGGAAGTGTAAATAGAGCAGGAAGCCAAAGTCTCCAGGGTTTCTCCAGGCAAGAGCCCCCATTTCTGCACGTACAGTACAGCAATATGGCCAGAGCCCTCTCGTGGGGATGCTCAGGTCGGGGGTATTTTGGCCTTCAGGGCTGCAGAGCATCTTTCACACCCCTTGCCCCTGTGGCTGTTTCACCCCAGGACTGCAGCCCAGTGCCCTGCCCTTGCTGCTGGAGGATGAGGAGCTGCAGGCAGCAGGGAAACCTGGTTAAATGAGCATGAAACCCCTCGGAGGGCAGGGAGGATGTGGTGGAAATTGCTTGTTAGGACCCTGGAATTTCAGTGAACTTCTTGGATTTTCTACCCCTCAAAAATTTTGAAAAAGCTCTGTTTTTCAGGACCTCTCCTGTTTCTCATCCTAGACTGAGGTGTTCTTTGTTTTGAAGCTAGAGAAAGGAATTCCATATTGAAAGCATTACTTTTCATTCCAAAAGTTAAAAGGTTAACACTTCAGCTCTGCACTGTTGACATGAGTGAGGATCTACCTCTTTCTCTGTCACTGATGCACTTTTAGTTCACAGTCACACTGTTTCACCATGATAGCAGTAGTTGAAAAGTGGAAGAATGTGTCTGCTTGCTAAGCTGCAATGAGGTTTGGTGATACAGGCTTTGAATATATTCATCAAGGGACAAATTAAATAAATAAATATCCCACGTAGCTTGCCTCTGTGATTTTTTGAGTGATTTATGGGTATTATCTTGGGCAAAGCTGGATGTGCTCCTGGGTTGCAGTGACAGATGTTTGGGATGGAGCAGATTGTAGATGACAACTCCTTCATTCTTTAGTTTTCTAAGAACCCATAAGATAAAATTAAAATTAAAACATAAAATTATAAATCTCAGACTGTACTTCTTACGTGTTTGAGGAATCTGCTCTAAAATCTATTAAATAAAAAAACTTCTGTTTTTCAGGTTTTTTATTCTCCACCAATTTGGTTATTAGCAAATCTGAAAGGAAATAACTTCTTTTTGTAAGAGAGTTGTCTATCAAATTATATAAATTTTCATAAAGGGAAATTGTAGTAGAACATCACTACATTAGGAGAATGTGGTATTCTTGATCCATTCTATTTTAAATCCACATAAAAAATATGTTAGAGGATAGAGCTCAAGTGTTTTGTTTGTTTTGGTTTGTTTAGTTGTTTGGGTTTTTTTTAAATAATCATCAAAATGTAGATTATAATCTGTAAGGAATGGATGATAATTTACTATTGAGACATCATTAGCAATTATAATTTTAATATTCCAGCTTTTTATACCTTTTTTATATAATTAAGCACTTACATAAATAAGTATCTGTATAATTAACTGTAAATTTGTGAGTAATTTCATGCTCTTTTTTTTCCTCGAGTCTCAGTCATTTGTGTCTTATAATTTTATGTTGTGCCTGGAGTGTGCCAGAAAGGTGTTTGGGGTATTTGGAGCCTTGTTCGCCAGCACTTTATTCCAATTTCAGGGTCATTGCAGGGTACTTTTAACCTGCACCATGTTACCTTTGGTTGAATTTGGGCCAGCTCTGTTCGTAACGCTGAGATCTCTTCGCTTCCCCTTCCCACCCTGTGGAAGGTTTGGGACGCGCATTGATGGTGCCTGTTGTGTGTTGCAGGATGGTTTCACACCTTTGGCAGTAGCTTTGCAGCAAGGCCATGACCAGGTGGTTTCCCTGCTGCTGGAAAATGACACGAAGGGAAAAGTCCGCCTTCCTGCCCTTCACATCGCGGCTCGCAAGGACGACACGAAGGCAGCAGCTCTGCTCCTGCAGAACGACCACAATGCTGATGTGGAGTCGAAGGTCAGTTGGGAAAAGCAAGAGGGTTTGATACTATCAGGTGCTGACCACATCCAGGGGAGATCTCCCTCAGTGTGAACTGTTTTGCTGCAGTTACACAGAACCTTCTCCTCTAACACCCGATAAAGAATAGCGTTTGATTTGCCTCCTTTGCCTCTTTCTCCCCCATTCCCTTCCTGTTTAAATCAGGGTTAATTTCTCTTGTAGAAACCTTGCAAATGGAAAATAATAAACAAAATATTATTTGAATTATTCTCTTGGAAATGAAAGCCACTCCTGAAAGCAGTGGTGAGCTGTAGGTACTGTACAGTTAAGTCATTTGATCAGTTGTCTGTGCAGTTGCTATTTGGAGAGCTTTGGTGAACATGTAACAATTAGCACTCAAAGTACTCGCTCGTTTGGCTTCAACCCTGTGGGGCTTCCCGTGTGTGCCAGGCGTGGTGCCAGGCGTGCTGCCATCCGAGCTGCCATGCCACACAGCCATCATGAAGCTTTCCGCATCCATGTCACCAGTGGTGGACTAACCATTCATTTTTTCCCCCTCTTTGCTTCCAAATGTGTTAACCTAGATGATGGTGAATAGAACAACAGAGGTATATATAAATATATATATGCATCATCACTCCTCCATGACTTAGTGCTGCTGCATCATTTCTCCCTCCTGTCTGCATTGCATACTATAGGATAGACACCTGCTTTAGATGAAATGAAGTAGCATGTGCTAGAGAAGACTTTAGTTTAGAGACCAGGGCTTTCTGCAGCTGAAACTAGGGTTTAAAAGTAAGAGTGAAGCATTCTTGAGAACTAACTGCCGTCATAAAAGGGCCGTATTACGTGAGATGGAGTTTTCAGGGATTCTCATGGAGCATATGTTTATCAGATGTTTTAAGAGCTGCAGACAACCCTGTCATGTTGTGCATCCAGGTCTGATTCTAGGCTTCTGCATGACACTTACCTTGATGGTGTCAGCAAATAGAATGATCTGAGAGTGGTTTTATAGCTGCAAAACTCCCAAAGCAAGGCAGTGGCAGCTAGCATGGCTTGCTAACAATTTAGAAATGCATCTAGTTCCCATAAGGTATCATACTTTGCAGGACTGATGGAATTGCTGCATGTTTTAGCATTATTTTAAAAGGAAGTAAAACTACTTAAATATGAAAATCAGTTGCTGAAGTAATTTTATCAGTAAGACATCTTTTAATTAGGGTGGTAACTCGTGGTATCTGAACATAACCCAGTGTGATTGCCCACAGTGGGAGACTGATCTTTATGGTGCTAACCTTTGGAAAAAAAACCCATATTAATAATTTAAAATAGTCTTTGATGTTATTTTCATTTGCATCTACTTTGAATTCATAAAAATCAGTTAGCAAATATCATTAAATGGCTTGTATTTGAACTTCTGCAAAGAATCTCTAAGAGATTTAACTTGCAAGATTGACATAATACCAATAACTATATATTTCTACTTAGAAGCTAATTTCTTATAAAAGTTAGATCATTGCTTTAATGCTCAAATGTTTTGCTGCTGTTTTCCTGGAATAACTGAAAGTTTTATTCAACTTCTTTTCTTCTAGAATAATTATGTTAATTTTTTTTTTTCCCTTCTGCATAGCAATGTGATTTTATTTAGATTCTCTGAGATACTATAAATAAACATCAGTGAGTGAAAACTAGTACAGAATTGGAGTGGTGACTTGCAGCAGACTCCTATTACTAGCTTTTGTCAGTGATGTGCCACAAATTGTGGAGTACTGGTGTGATGTTTTTTAAAAAGTATATATTGGTTGTGTTTTGTTTTTTTGCAGAGTGGGTTCACTCCCCTCCACATAGCTGCTCACTATGGGAATATCAATGTAGCCACGTTGCTGTTAAATCGGGGTGCTGCCGTGGACTTCACTGCGAGGGTAAGTGTGGAGTCAGTTATGCTTGATTTGCTTCGTCACGACGTGGCAGCACCTCCTGCACAGGGGTGTGAGAGGCACATGGCTCTCACCAGCCAAGGGGCCCCACCTGCCTGAGCTGCCTCTGTCACCATCTGGTGTAAGTCCCTGGGCTTCTGAACTTCTGGGCTTCCCTGGGCTGCTGAACCGAACCTGAGCTCGAGACCTCACCTCCCAAAACTTCCTTTTTCATGGGAAAAAACTTCCTTTTTCATGGAGCTGCTATTTTCATGGTTCCAGCCTTGCAGAAGGTGGGCTGGGATCCAGTGACACAAATGCTTCCACCTGTAGCTGTAGCATATGGCAGGAGTGATGTGTCCCTGCTGAATTCTCCTCACCGTGCAGTTGCTCCCAGTGAGCATCAGGTGTAGTGGTGAAAAAAGCATCTGTGCTTTAACTGTGTGCACGAGAGCCAGGTGATTCAAAAAGCAAATGAGAAACTGGACGAGTAGGAAATGAAACGAGACCTAGAAGTGGAGTCCGTAATGTAAGCAGAAGAGAGACAGGAAACAGTAGAGGGAAGTTAGATTTGGAAGAGCAGGGGAAAAACCCAAACATGTATGGATAGGGATACAGCACGAAGGATAGGGGTACAATATGAAGAGCAAAGAAAGGCAGTGGTGCCAGGCATGAGACCAAATAAATAAATACACCCCAATATAAATACACCCCAATAAATAAATATACCCCAAAACAAGACAAACTGAGGCTGTGCAAAGCTTTGGTTCACCAAACCTTACCCAGACAAAGCCGGGGAAGAGATGTGGTAGTGATCCAGGACAATAGGGAGATAAAATCAAGGGAACAAGAGGCAATCAAAGTGAAGGCAAATGCTGATGTAAGAGTAAATGGGCATAAAGTGGCCATGAATAAATGTCTAGAAATTTAGATATTTCCTATTAAATCTTAATAATTAATGTTATTTAATTAAAAATTGCTTCATAATGAATATTAAATATAACTAGAGATTCTGAAACAATCTTTCAATTAAATTAGAAAAAGTAAAAGAAAAAAACAAAACAATGTAAATTCAAGATTGTATTTATGAAGGGAATTTTGTCATGTGGATAATCCAGCAGCTTCTCTTCTGAGATTTTGATCGTATGTTTCATTTATTACTTTTGCAAGAGGAAAAGTACTACAATAGTGCTTAGAGCATTTGCACAAAGGGAAAAGTGAATTTGCAGAATTCTCCTTTAGATAGTTTGTATAGCTAAAAACTTGAATGCTTCTGTAGTTAAGGCACATATTTACACTCAGCAAAGTTTTTAAGACAAGTATTGCAAACCCATTGCTTTGCATTCACTGATAATATTGACCTCTGATTTCCAAGTCCTTTAACTGACCCAATTAGAGCATTAAGGCATTTCGTACCACCCTAAGCTTTGACATTGCGTATTTGATAAGCCCTAATCACAGAAGTAAGAAAGACAAATGGGGTCTTGGGTCAACTCTTTCCCACTCAGAAACAAGATTAGGGATTAGCAATGCTACTACATTAGCAATTAGCAGCATTTAGTACCAGTGCACTAAATACCATCTGCCTATGCTTGTTTTAATAAAATAATAAGTCTTAGGCTTCAGCAGCTCTGTTTTGGATTAAGGGCACTGGTGGAGAGCACATCCAGAGTAATAAGGCCATTCTTGCCTCCTCATGAAGATCTGGACATTCTAAGCTCTGCCTCCATTAGTTGTCATCATCAGAGGGAGACGGAGTTCTGGGGTAGCTGCAGAAGTGTGGATGCAGTGTCATCAGCCTGAAGGAGCAGTGGGCTGAGGCTGTGACTCAGGGAGCACTGGGCACTTGTTTGTGCTTGTGATACAGGGCAGGGGCATCCAGAGAGAGAGAGAGAGAGAGAGAGAGCTCATCTCCACTCCGTGGCAGTTGCAAATCTATATAAAGTTGTTGTGACAGAAAGAACTATAGCATAAATAACAGTAATATGGTGTTGAATTTTGTTCTTTAGTGCTTATCAGGCTGCAGGGGAAGAAAGTGCTGCACAGAAGGATGGGTTAGGCTCTGGCAGAGCAGTGGATTTGTAGGCTAACAGAGCACGTGCAGTTATCAGCACCAAGCAACGGAGCCCTTGCTTGGTCCTTGATTACCCAAATTGCAAAACAGGTACTGAAAATGACCCACAGGTGCAGCCTGCTGATTGCCACCTTATTGCCTCTTGCTTTAATTCCTGTAAACGCTATCCACAGTCTGCTGTCTTCCCTCTGCAGGAAAAGCCCTTATTTGAGTTGCTGACAATGTGAGATGAGCAACAGAGCAAAGACGTGGAAGTGCTGTAACCCAAATAAAGTATTACCATATGTTCTGTAGCTTTCAGAAGTGCAAACTTTTAAGATGGGGTGTCAAATGCACTTCGTGCATTTTTCCTTTGTTCTTATTAAATGAACACAAATTAACACTACTTGTCTATCTCTCAGTTTATGTTCAAACTCTTCATGAAAGTACGAATTCCGGGGAGAGGTTTGAACAAGAGGAGAGGATTATGGTAATAGAAGAAGCTTGTGTGAACAGGGTAATGTGAAGACAAATGTGTGAGGGCAGGACAAATAGCCATCTGCCACCACCAGTGTAGTCAGGGTGGGGAAAGGTGGAGAAATGTGAATGGATGTGTAGGATGAAGGCAGAGCTTTAAGGCCAAGGGCAAGTGTGGTGAAATGAAGAGCTGGTGAAAGGATCTAAGAAAAATGAGGGCAGGCCTGTGGCAAAGGAGATCTCCTCAGCTGCTGTTATCAGTGTGTTTCCAAGAGGCCTGAGGGAAGAAAGAGGTTCCAGCACCGAAGGCAAGGGAAGAGATAAGCTTGCTGATGGCTCTCAGTGTGTGGGCAGGAGGTGAGCAGTGGTGCTGTACTGTAAGTAAATTATGTCCCCAGTGATATTCAGTAGCAGCTGCTTCCTCAGCCCCACCGGTACACACCTGCCTGCCTCTCAGCTGTCACATATTCCCTTGGTCCCTTCTTTCACCACAGCTAGGAGACAGGCACAGCTCCAGGAGCTCTTACAGGTGTCACAGTGCCTGCCAGCCTGTGTACCTGCTGATTGTAGAGGCTGGGGGGTTGGAAATGCACCTACTTTTACAGGTTCGCGCTCCTGCAGCCGAGTGACTGTTGTCATGTCAGCTCTTCCCTTGAGCTGCATTAGCACTTCTGCATCTGCCTTCTTCTCCTGCCTTGCTGCAAGAGCAGGGAAGGTGGCACAGCAAACTCCCCACTGGGGTGGATGGAAACAATTTCAGTAAATCAGCTTGTGATGCCCTTTATTCCACCTACAAACAAGAATGAAGCTCTGGGAGCCATCCTAACCTCTTTCCAAGTGAAACAAAATCTCCTTATTCAGCTGGATGTTTGCCATTTTGTAACAAAGGAAAAACAATCATTCCAAATTGCTTGACTTCTTGGGCTCAAACTCAGCAGAAAACCTGTCACAATTACTGGCAGGGTGTGCATTGCAGAGTAACAGGCATTTTATGACTACTCATCATCCTTTTCCTGTAGTACATTATCATGTGTCTGGCTTCTCCAAAATGCTTCAAATACTTCATTGCATCACCATATTTCCCTCTTGCTTAACTGAGAGACAATCACACCGAAACTAAAGAGGTGGAGGAGGAGAATAAAGGGTAACTGAGGGTGAAGTCTTCTTAGCCAGATTAACACTTTAAAGCAGTTACTGCTTGGGCTTTGAAGGACTGCAACAGCTCCAGGCACCCTTCTATTAGCTGGCAGTGATAAGGAGAGGTGTGATGAATCCTAGTTACAAACTGAAAGGTAGCCAGATACCTTTAAGTGAATCTATCAATTTTTCAACAGGAAAAACTAATTCCTGTCATTTTATAACTGTTGTTTGTCGGCCGCCTGTGCCTTTAAATCAAACTGTATCAGTTGTCTTACCTAGAGTTTTAATGATTTTGGAGGTGTTTTGAATAAACTGGGAATTTTATTTAGGTAAAAGTTATCTTTTGGGGATTCACACAGTCTTCAGATAGCATTCTCCTGTCTGAGATGATCTTCCAGTGGAAAGATCTGTTTAGCCCAGGTGAGGAAAAGCCTTTGAAGCTCCACCTGTCTCTGAGGAAAACAGAGGTTAGAAAGGAAGAAAGGATGAAATTCTCTGCAGCTTCCAGAGTAACAGCTGAAAGAAACCTCTGTGACCCCCACATCCACTCTGTACTTGAGCAAGTGAGAAGATGGAGGTAGCCAGGGAATCCTCCATGTGAAGATGACCTCTCCCTGGGTGTTTCTTGCCAAAGCAAACGGGAGCTCGTCACTGTGCCATAAAACTGCATTCAGCCCTGGGAAAAGCCTTCCTGATGCACAGCACTCCTTATCCTAGAGGAGAGCTCAGTTCCACTGGCAGTGGGCTTTGCCTGCAGAAAGTTTGCTCACTGGAAGGTTAGGAAAGGATTTGGTAATTTTGAGGGTGGTGCGAGGACAACATGCATTAATGATGACCCTGAGGCTGAGAAGCAGAACACCATTAGCCCATCAAAAAGAGCAGGCAATATCTAAGTGACAGTGGCATCAGAGAAAAACATCTTTGTTTCCCCAGTGGTAGTTTGCCATAAGAGCCCCTTTCTATAGTCTTCCTTCTTTTCTTCCAGGATTCATTTTGTACATCTCAACCCTGAAGAAAATTAAGTGTATAAGCACACGAGAACTAAAGTAGCACAATAGAAAACTTACTACCATTAAGGAGAGGAGGAAGAAAGCTGGAAAATTGTGTACTGTTGAGGGTTTCCTGGAAAGCATCTGATTCTTCATTTTTACCTTTAATTTCTGAAACATCTATACAAGCCTCAGTGATCCCAGTAACTGCTACTAGAATATAAGACTTTTCTCTGCAAGAATTCTGCTGTGTTGTAACTCCAGTTCTGAACTGCAGAAAAATATAGGGGAGGATGTTGAGTGTTTTAACATACAATATGTTGATGTTGGTGCATAGTTGCATATGAGAATCTTCAAATGCACCCCACAATCTTCCCATACTCCCAGGATTTGGTATTAGTGGTAATAATAACAACACAGCGGTGCTGCTGACAATTCCAGTATGCAGAAAACACCATTATGCTCTTTCCTTAAAAACCTCTAATGCTGGAAGGATTTTCCAGACTGTATAAGAAATTTCTCTTATAGCAGTCTGGCTGTTTTCAGCTTCTGTCTTACTCACACATTCTGTGTCAATATTAAGCTCTTCCTAGAGAGGAATATCCTCTCAGCTGAGGATTGAGAAGAACTATTTTACTAAATTCCAAGTTAATCTGACCATTTTGGTAAGAAACTGTTCCATTATGTTTTAAATCAAGGAAGTGAAATTTGAAATCAGATAAACGTAATTTTTGTGATTAAATCTGCACTCCACTGAGAGGCTGGGAGGAGAGCTCGGAGGTGGAGGTAAATTCTCTCATTGGCAGCAAGAAGAAATACCGAGTCCATGTGACTGGCAGTGAGTCTTCACGGTCCTGACGTGATCAGCTGCTCAGTCAGCATTTAAATCAATGCAGCACATGACTAGGAAAGATTTTCCCTTTGTTTTGTGCCTTCCTTTAAAGGTGCATTTCACATGATGCTGTAAGTGCAAACATTTACTTTTCTTAGTTATTACTAGCATCCTTATGCTTGTAAGACTCCAGCTATGGTAGGAGAAAGAGGCAGTCTTGTAGGACAGCATAGCACACCAGAAACCCAGGGGGAGTTCCTGTTTTCTAAATGCATTAAAATGTAACTATATAAGATCTACTTTGCACACTGACAATTTTAACCCGATTTTTTCCTTGTCTTTCTAACCATTCGTGTTACTAATTTGTAGTAGAAGGGAGCAATTCTGACTGCTGTGGTGGACTGTGATAGATAACGCCGTGTGTCACAGGGCAACTGATCTCATTTCAGCTGGGAAATGTTAGGTGGCTCATTTCTCAGCACAAGATAACTCAAAAGTTTTTGAGTTTTCTTGTGAAGCTATAGATAGAGAGCTGCAGCTGGAAGGGCTTAGTGTTCCCTCTGATCAGGCACAAGCAAAGGCCACTGACTGTAAAAGCAGGTCTCTCCTCACCCATCATATTTGTGGATGTTGTGTGGCTCTGGAGGAAGGCACGAGCCTGTGTGAGGGGGTGGTGGGCTGCAGAGGGCAGTAGATGGAGACAGAGGGAAAACACCATCCACAGTGTTGAGAAGTGTAGAAAAAGTTACCTTTTCCATGCCCCTAATCCATGGCATTTTGAGCTGTGTGCAGTCTCGGAGTACTTCAGGTCACGTGCCCCAGGAAATCTGCCAAGAAGGAGAGGAAAGGCTGTGTTCTAGTTGATAATCCTGTGAGCACTTTTTGCATAATTTTAGCTTGCTGTTCTCACAAGTGATGCTTCATATTCCCTGTAGAATTTATTAACTCACAAATTGGACCTCAGTGTCAAGGGGTCTACCTGAGACATTACCCAGCATTGGATATTTCAACAGCAAGGGCAAGCGGCACTCCAGCAGGAATTCTAGATCTGAACCACATCTTTTAATGGCAACTTTTGGAAGGCATTTCAGCTTTATTACTGTGGGAAAACAGCTTCAAAAATTTCCTGATTTTAGTATTCTATCTTAAGAACAAAGGGAGAAATTTATAGAAGATCAAACGGATAAAAATAGACTGAAAAGACAGCAGATGCTGTTGATACACTGAAGAATTCAGAACCTTACATTTGGTGGCTATTTTGTTTGCTGATACCACACTTTTAGTGTTAATAAACAACACCAAAGTTGCACATAATATGAAGCTTTTTTTATCTCTTGTTTCTTGTGACAAATACAAATAACTCCATTTTGAGTTCCTTGCTTTATGTTTTTTCACTTCTCTGTTCATGTTCTTAATTGTGAGATGAAAGATGGGGAAGGACCATACGTATGAAATTTCTCACTGTGACTCTTTAAGACTTGGTACAACACAGTATTGACCAAAGATAAGTTTCTTGGCCTGAACATCAGTGTGCAATTATTCAAGCATTCACATAATGCACTTCTTCATCTGTTTCATCTCAGCCAGCTGAATTATTACTTCACATTCCTTGCTACCAGTAAAAGCTTGAATAGCTAAAAACAAAATTAAATTCTGAATAGAAACTTGCCCCCTCTCTTTTTTCCCCTTCTTTTCCTCACAGTGTTTTCCTGAGATGTTAAGGGTGAAAAAGGTTAAAAGTGTTTTTAATCCTTTGTCTCTTAATCTTTTTTATGAACTGTCTGATCAGGTTAGTAAAGTACAACAAAAACTTCAAGCTTCTTCCAAGGGAATGAGTGCTCTTTCCTAGAAAAGAGTAGCTGTTTGGTCTTCCATAAGGACAGATATTACAGTGGACATAAAGAGTTTAATTTGCTTGATTTCTTCTGCTCCATTAATTATTTCAGGGAAGCTGTGTGTAGTTGGCTTTCCTCATGAAATTTTTCTGGAGCGATCACATTCTTCCTCCATCCATCTCTTTGTAATGTGAACTTGCTGCCTATTTTCAACCAAGAGTAACTCCAGGTTTCAAGATGCTAAAGACATTAAATTTATATATTTTTTGTAAAGACAGGTGATCACACAGAGCAAAGATGGATTGCTAGCTCTCGAGCTCAGTCTTTATTCAGCTCTGGAGAATTTCCCCACATTTCCAGCTGGGGTGGCACATTTCTGCCCCTGTCAGAAACTGGGAGAGAAACATGCTGTCCTAATAGTTTTGGTAGCAATCCAGAAATATGAATGTCATTTGAACAGGACTTGGTTTTGAACATGAAAGTGGATATTTTTAATTTTTTCCCCTGTTGCAAGCAAACAGTGTGACCTAACCCTTAACTGCTAAGTGGAAGTCATCTCTTAGTTTTGAGCTGTGTATTTGCCAGCACTCATCCATCTATTCTAGAATCAACTCTCCTTCATTTATGGTAACAGGAGCTTTGACTGGCAAATAATTAGATCCAAAGTGCACATTCTTATGTGGTTATGCCCTCCCCTGAGCTCCATTAGATTCAGCTTAGTGTTGAGATGAATGAGAACCAGACTTCTAATAGGTATTTGTCTTGCCTTTTGTATTGCTGTCCCTTCCTCCGCCATTTCTTTCTTGATGCTTGGAAAATGCTTTTCTTCTTGTCTGTGTATGAGGCAGTAAATTATTAGTTCTAAATTATTTTGATGTATTAACAGGACAGTAGGGTCTATTAGGCTGAATTAACCTCTTTACTCTTTAACATCAGCAAGCGGAAAAAGGTGTTTCTTTAATCTAAATTACCTACGGTACTCTTTACTTGAAGACACAAAAGTTATTTTCTTTACCATTTTTTTTCTCAGGAAAGTAGAATTCATCTCTCTCTCCCTCTGACCTCAGTAACATCTTTCCTCCTGGGAAGAGAGAAAAAGCAGGAAGTATCTCCACATAATTGTTTTTCTCCTCTTTTTTCTGTCCTGTTTGTGACTGGTACAGTAATGCAGTAACCCCATATTATATCCAGTGTCAACTCCCAGTCAAAGAGAATTGACTTTTTTTCAAAAGCAACCCACAGAAAATTTAAGTGATCACATAGTTTTACCTCCCTGAAAGGACTAGACATGCTGCACTTTCTGTTTAATGTGCTAAGCATCTTCTTGCTTTACTTTGCTTTTTAAAGGAATGAGAAGCTACCCTAGCACAGTCATCACTTTGATACTCTAATAATCATGAATATCATAGAAAGAATCTCTGTCATTTAACCTTGCTAACATGTATTTTACCCCTGTGATAATATTAATTAGTACTTTCTCATAGCTGTGAGTTTGCCTCATAGTGAAATTTTATGTAAATGAAAGTGTAGCAGCTGCACAAGGTACTTGGTGTTATGATTGGGCTGTGACTCAGCTTGTCACATCTGAGGGGATCTTTTCTCCGTGCTGGCTCTCTATCACTCCACTCACCTGCAGTTCTGAGCAAGTGCTGCTGAACGCTCTGCTAGCCGGGTCAGACACTGGTACCCCTCCCCAGCTGCTCAGGGTGCCTTTCTGATTCAGTCAGCCACAGGACACACGCTCACTGCTTTCTGCTGGGTCCCAGGGCCACTGCTTTTACACAGCCAGCTGCTCGTGCTGCCCCCGAACGCGCAGGAGCACGTCCTTTACAGTTCTGTTTGTCTGCGTACACTAGCTGCGTGCTCTGTTTAGATCCTTTTATTTTTACTTGGCTCCATATGATCGAATATATACAGGGCACGGCCTTCGTACGCCACGAGATAAAGGGTTCATCAGAGCATGAAGAGACGTCCTGGCTGCAGCTTGTTGAAGAAGTGCCTGTGTGCGCGCACGCGTTGCTTATGTAACTGTCCTCGATGAGAGCGTCCCTGCCTGTGCCCGCCTGCCAGGCGCCGCTCGGGGAGGCACACACACTTCTCTGCAGCCCCACTTCAAGCACCGTGTTACATCCATTGGAGGAGCAAGTTGAGTAGGCAAAATTAACGGTGCGACTGAGATGAAGGTGCTTGCCAGGCTTTCAGAGTTTGTTGATCGTGTTCAGAAATAAGTAATGACGGCCTCTCGTAATTTTTGGACGAGATCTACAGATATAATGGTTTTGTTTATTTGTCTGTGGCTCCTACAAGGCCAGTAAAGTTGAGGTATGAATCCTTATCACTTCAGGTTCATAAACAACCACAGCTGGATTAAATTGCTAGGATTCAGTAAAATTGCATAAGTTCAACCCTTAAGAAAAAGTTGTGAGCTGAGGAACAATCATGTAATCTTATAACTCTAACAACAATTTGACTTTTGTCTTTACCGTGTGTATGTTGAGGTATCAGGCCAGTAATTCACATGTGGTTGAACACAGCTTCCCTTTGCTTTCATGCTCCCCAGGAAACAAACTGTTATGCTTTAGCAAATTGGGCATAATTCATTCTGTGAGCAAACCAAAAATGGAATTCCTGAAAGACAGACATATGCATATTTATTTTCATATTTTTTTTCTTCCACAGAATGATATCACGCCATTGCACGTTGCATCAAAAAGGGGAAATGCAAATATGGTCAAACTCCTACTTGATCGAGGAGCTAAAATTGATGCCAAAACAAGGGTAAGCTCGAGTGTGAGTGCTGTGAGTGACTGTGTGGAATTATTGCCCATGACCTGCGTGTTGCTGTAGAGTTTAAATCATTCATCTTCCTGGAAAGCTGCTACAGCTGCACTGCATTTTTTTTTAATGACGTGATTGCAGTAGGATACTAACATTTTACATCTCTTACAGTGTGAAACACCAAGGGTGGCAAAGCTCAGAGCCAACCATTTTCCATGTTCCCTTTCCAGTGTTTAATTAGGAGCTGCTCTTATCTACTTGGGAGTAGAGGTGAATGTACAGGAACATGCTAAAAGATGAGAATTCAAGTCAGATATTTCAGAATTTGAATGCTAGCAGGGTAGCTTTGAGCTGCAGTGTGTGTTTGCCTTTTGCTGTCCACAGGCAGTGTCACAGAGCGTGGTGTGGCTGATGAGCCGCCTGAGCCTCCTCCTGAGAACTCAGGCTCTGTGTGAGGGGTGCTTGGCTGCTGCCTGGGGTTTGTCAGCACATGTGTTGGGCACAGGGATGGTTTCCATCAGGCTGACACCTAACTCAGTGCCCTCAGTGACTTAGAAACTCAATGCACATGGTTATGTCTAGTTGCTGTAGTTAAAACCCAGCCAAACCAGGGGTATTTTTTTTACTTACACGGCAGCAAAAAGAAAGCAAAAAAAAGAGAAGGAAAAAGTTCAAATGTTTGGAAGTAAATCTGGAACTAGTGGTGCTGTGGGGCTGTCAGGGCAGTCTTTGCAACACATTCCTGTGTGTGCAAGGTAACTCTCAAGAGCTGTCCCAGTAATTTTTTGACAACTATAATTTTCTTGAAAAATTTATCACCTCTACTTTTTCCATTTTGAATTCGTCTGTGTAAGTTCTACCATTCAGAATCATTCTAAACATAAGAAATTAATAACCTAAGAATAGTTTTTCTACAATTGTTTCCGTATTCACAGGTTTTTGATTTTGTTTGGTTACTGTAGTCTCTGAGATTTCTTGCAGTGCCTGTTAGGCACATTTGTGGGTTTTTTTCTCTGTCGAATTCAGAAACTGTGTCAATTTATTCTGTCATCTCTTCGTTCTGTCCACGTTTTTCCTTATTGTTTCTATTTTACCTTTAGTAGCTGATGATTTATTTCTAAAATGTTTCATTTTTTTCTAGTTGGATAACATGGAAGAGTTGACTTTTCATGGATAATGTGGACAGAGGGTATAGTTTCTGGACTGAAATTCCAGCCTGCTCTGTGCTACATAGGGGTACCAGGCTGAGGGGTGTGATTCTGCCTTGTGGTGGGGAGGGCCACCGGTTGATGGTGTAACAGATGTGATTTTGGTTAGAGCAGGGAGAAAGGGACTTGATGGGCGATTAATTGCTTCCCTCTGCAAGTATTTGTATGGCCCACTGCAGTGCAAATCATTAGGGATCAGTGCTTTAAATAGTTGGAGTCAAGTCAGTTCTTTTAGTCAGGAAAATTTGTGCTCTGCTTTATTTCCTATATCACAGGCACCGGGGTCAGACACTGGGATAATTTATGTAACTAAAAATACGGGCTGGGACGGAAACAGGATCTAGGAAGAGGGAAGAAGCATTAACAGCTCCCGAGTCTGGCGCAGCTTCCCAGCGAGGCAAAAGGCAGTGATGACTGTGCCTGACGAAGCGGTGGTTTGTTTTTTCTGGCTCCCCCCGAGTCTGCCTGTTTCCCCAAACACCCATCCTCTCCAGGAGTCGGAAGGGATTCGCGTAACCCTTCCCGCCCGTGCCGTACGCGTGTGCCCCGGGCTGCGCTCGCTGCCGCTGCCAGAGGCGCGCTGTCCTGGCGGCCCGGGGCTGAGTGGAAGCTGCGCTCCCGGCGGCTCGGACTCACACTCGCAGAGTGTGCGGGATGTTCGCGGGATGTTTGTTTGCCCAGGAGGCTCCCGGAGCCTCACACAGCGGCGTGCTCGGCCACGGGAACGGCGCCAGAGGCGTCCGGAGATCAGTACCGCAAGCAAGACAAGGCTGGGAGGGATGTGGTCTGGGTGAAAAAAGGGCATCGATTCAGGAGTGCCTGCCTGGTTCTCATATTCAATAGCAAAGATTAATTGCTCTAATTAATTAATCCGATGCTGTTTTCCAGCGCTGAACAATCAAGATATGTCAACTTTGAAGATTTTTTTTTTTTTTTTTTTTTTTTTTTTTTTTTTTTTTTTTGGGATCTATTTTTCTTTTCAGCGTCCCAGATGTAGAATGGCGCTACAAAAATCCAGGCTGACAAAGGCTCTGGTCATATCCTTTACAACAGCAGCACCACTGCTGAATGCATTGAAAGGCAAAGAGCAGCTGAGGCTGTCTTTTCTGATACGTGTGTCAGAAAATGCTTATCGTGCATTTTATGATATGCATTATCATGCATATATTATCATATATTATGGTAGTGCGTTATCATGCTTGATAAGCATGCTTATTACATGCTTATCACCTGGATGCCCAGGCAGAGCCCAGCCTTGTGTGTTCTGTGAGGGCCAGGTGCTGAATGCACACACAAGCTTGGTAACAGGTGGGATTTGCATGTGAAAATAAGTGAGTTTCCTAGTATCATATTTATAAATGTGAGAGCTCTCTCTTTTCTTCTATTTTTTTAATAGATGAACAGAATTTTTTTATGTAAGAGATAAGCAGAATTTTTTTTTTCTATTGTGATAGATTTTTTGGCTTGGACATTATGATATTATCTAATTCAAAGATTGATTATGGAAGACAAAATACCTCCTTAAAGGTAAATGGCAAAGGTTCTGTACCCTTATGAAAGGACAAAAAAAAATCTTGAAATTGCTCATTTCTATTGCTCGGGGGAGAAATTCTTAGGTCTTTGTTTCTCCTGTTTCATGTCTATTTCATGTTCACCTTTAAATGAGAATGCAGAACATACTTTTTTGTGTTGTTGACCAAACAGTAACAGAGCCAGGATTTGCTGCTCTGACTCTTAGATGGGACAGATTTAGTTATTCAGCTGGCATTTTGTGGTCTGTTCTTGCAATCCATTCTCTGTATGGGATAATGGAATAGTCTCCACATAAAGCTTATTTTGATTGTTCACAAAAAGAATCGTTTTATAGATAAATTAACATAAAGCCTTTCCTGAGTAATGAGTAAGTTGAGGTAATGATTTCTTTTCCTTAGTCATTTACATGAGCATTTGCATTTGCTGCTGACAGATGGTCCAGGAGACTGTAGCGCTGAAGTACTGCACAAAAGGTTAACATGAAGGGCTAAATCCTTATCCTGCTTAAATTATTGTAAATCCAGGAGCTCCCACTTTCTCTGGATTCATTAGGACTGGGATTTGATGAGCACCATTATACTCTTACACACCTGCACACTGTAGTTGGGAGTTGAGAGAACATGTGAGACACATCCCAAAAATTATGTTAAAACTATTTTGAGACTCAGACATGCCTTTTTTTTTTTTTCCATTTCAGTTCACGCTATGTTGCATTGCTTATTTTAACCAGCTGTTCATTTTCCCTCTGTTGTCTTTTTTGTGTGTGAGATGTCTAGCAACTGGTATTTGGGGCTGGGTACTGAATTCTTAAGGGTACCCCTCAAGAACTATGTGCTGCCAGGGCAGCTTTAATCATTCTGTTTTTTAGCTAAGATTCTGGGCAAAGGCCTGTTAATGCCTCATGTAGCATGTTTACTGAATGTTGCCCTAATTATGTTTTTTTCTGTCTTCCAGAAAAGACTTTAAAAAGTAAAATTTAATTAGGGAGGTTGATTAAATTAGTTTGATTTGCTTTGGCTGTCTAAGACTGTACATGCCAAAGTGAATTTGTGTCTGAAGCAGGCAGCAAGCAAGTTTTAGCCTGGATTAACAATAAGTGTTTATAATCTTCATTCTACTGATTTTGCAGCTAAATAACAGGCCCAGCACTCATATCTGCATGAAAACATGCGGGATATGCTCTTTGAAGATGCATCAGATCACGCCTAAGCTGCTCCAGAAAAAACACATGTATTAAGATATGAAATAACTACAAAAGCAGTGCCTTGGCACTCTGGGTGTGCTTTGCACGTGTAGGGAGAGCAAACCTTGTTTGTTGCCCTATTGCCCGCAAGGGGCAGTTTGCAGTAGTGCCAATGGAGTGAAGAATTCAGGAGACCTGGAGCATGGAGGGGCTGTGGGATAGAGCCCTGCTAGGCTGAGTGTGTGCATGGAGAGTCACTCAGCAGCTCGGGGCAGACAAACCCTGGAGGCAGCAGCAATTGCTCCCCTGGGAATGTGTGCTGTTACCTCTGGCTCAGGGGACAGGGGTGCCTGGTACTCCTGCCAAGGCTGTGGAAAGGCTCTGGGAGCGGGCTCAAACTCCGACAAGCTCTTGCTGAATATTTACATCACATTTAAGTTTTTACTGGGTATTGTGCTTGGCTTCATTGCTCTTAGGCTGGGTTAGAAGCTGGTGCTTACTGATGTGAGAGCTGTGGTACTGAGGCTACTGTGGCTTTGGGAGACAGCCCAGAGGGTGCCATGATGCGGGGGGGAATCCTGGGTGAGCACTGACAGGGAAGAGGTAACTGGGGAGTACTAGGAGGCTGCTCTGTGCTTGACCCCACTCTGCTCAGGGGTCCCTTAAAGCCATGCTTGGTGGTGAGGAAACACACTGCAGCAGGAGGGCTCAGTCTCAGGACAGTTTGGACTCCAGTGTAACAAGACCAGGGAGCTACACAGGTACCTGAGTGTCAGCGGGGACCAGAGGCAATGCTTAGGTCTCATTTGTGTGTGTGTGTGTGTGTGTGTGTGTGTGTGTTTGAAAGAAAAGCTAAAGCAGGCAGCAGCCCCAGAGATGGGTGTGCAATGCTAACGGGAAGCTTGTACCTAATCATAACTCCTCCTATTGTCCTCTTGGCTTTGCTGAAGCTGCTCTCAGGCTCTCTGGAGGGATAGATAATACAGATGATATGATTTATCGTATCAGTGCATACTTACAGAGTCCTTAATCTGCAGATTATTGTCATAATCGTTTGTAATGGTTTTTCTGAGCCATTGCAGACTATCATATTAAGGCAAGTTTGCTTCCTAATACATGTAATGTATTTTATGCTTCACATAGTATAGTCTATGTGAACAGTAAATAAGCAACTAGAAAATCTCCTGACAAAGTCAGTGAAGTCTTGCTGAGTTCAGAGCAGTCCGTCTTAATCTCAGAATCTCTTCTTTTTAAAAAAGAAGTCTTTATGATCTGCATTTCAGATTGCCTCTGCACATTTCTTTACCTGCTCTGAGTGTCACATAGCAGTTAACTAAACAAGTGAATAGCGTCTTTTGAAACTACGAAAATTTAAAAAAAAAATTAACTGTGCAGCTAAACTATCTGTCTTGGAGCGTGTTTGCTCTTTGCAGTGGGAGACCTGACATCGTGTGAGCAATAGCTGTAGATCAGCTGTCCCGACAGGCACCCCGCATGCATTGTCATGTTATGTCACACGTGGTGCACCTGGTGGTAGCGACTGCTGTGTGGCCCAGAGTGGGGTCCAGGTGGCCAGGCATGACTGCCTGCTCCTCCTGAGCCACAGAAACCTTGTCGGCCAGAAATACCCACAGAGGGGTGGAGTGCTGTGCTCTGGGAGCACTGGAAGGGTCTAGACTGGTGCAGGAAGATGATCATGTGTCTCATTCTCTGTGAGCATGGTATGTACTAACCGTGGTATGTTGGTGAAATGACTTGGGGAGGCATTAAATCTGAAAAATGGTCTCTGACTTTGGTGCCTGATCTCCTTGAGTGTCTTATCTTTGATGTACCTGCAGAATGTGATAATTATAGGAAGTTAAAAGAGTGAACAATCTAATGTACATGATGATCTTCAGCTCTTGCCTATGGGTCTGTAGTTACCTAGCCTTGCTACGTTTGATTTTCCTTCCCATACAAGTTTTTTTTTTGTAGGTGATACTTCTATATCAAATGTTTGTGTCTGTTCAGTACATGATATGCCCTTACCTGTGGAACCCACTCATATAAGAAATATGCATTACCCATTTTAAACACTTGTGAAGCTGTGGCAAAACATTTGAACTCAGCTGAAAAATGCATCATTTGTTGGTTTTAGTATCTTTTCTCTTTGTCTTCACTTAAGTGTTTTGAGCAATACGTCTTGAATTTATGTAGTATCATTTGAACAAAATGCACTTCCCAGTGCTTTATGGGCTGAAATAGCAGGAAAAAGCAGACATTACAATAGATTTGACTTGAGAGGTGTCAGCAAGAACATTGTGGGCCAAGCTGCATTCATCTTGTGGGAACAAATGACTCCCTGAGTTAAGGGAGTTGAGTCTGAACCAAAATATTTTCTTCATCTATGTAAAATATATATGCCTTACTTCACATGCAAGAGCATGCACAATGAGAACCATACAAGTTTTAAATGAGAGTAGCAGGAAAAGTTTATCGTGACAGTTCCTACCTGTTATCTTTCATAGGTTTATTAGGAGCAGGCAAAAATGTAGAAGCAGGAGAATGTAAGACTCTCTGAACCACCTCTTCCCTCTCCACAGCTGCCCTCTACACTTTGCAGGGCTTTAGCTGATACTGCAGTGGTTTGGGAATTACCAAGGAAGAATATTATAATTGCACATGAAAAATATGACTGAGGAGGTACCTTAATAATACTTTCTATCATACCGAAATGGAGGGGGAGTGCATATGTGTGAGAAGGAATTTTAGATAATCCCTTATATAAAAATGGTGTGACATGCATATTCTAGACAATACAACATCTGTGTTTTAAAAGCAGTGGAAGACACCAGAGAAAAACCCCTTCTTTTGTGACTCGTAAATGGAAAACCAGAGTTTCTGAAAACTATGGCATCATTTTATTTGCAACAAGCAATAGGATGTTGGCTATTAATAAGCAGACTATTCTGAAAGAGGTATGGACAGTATGCCTTGACTCTAGGCCAGCCATTCAGCTGGAGGTCACATAAGCACAGTCTGCACAACAGGACAGAAGTGAATCCAACATGCTTCCATCACCTGGGATTAAGATGGTTTTCTCATCTGCTGTACACTTGTCAAAATCAGTGTGATAAAAAACTCTGGGGAGGATTTTTTTTTTCCTCTCAGACTAAGTGACTATCCACCAACTTTGATGCATACTGACAAATGAGATACCCAGTTTCCTCCAAGGCATGCAGGCAAAAAGTACCTGAAGTGCAGTCTCGTCTTTTTCTTGGATGTGCAATGAGGGCCTGGAAGGAGCCCATTGCATGAACAGCAATGTGATATGACATTATTACATGTTCAGAAAATCAGAGCCAGAATGATCTCTGTTGGTTTGAACAAATAGGTTCAAGTGTGCATTTACAGAAGGGCAGCATCTTGCAGGAATTAATGAACCTCCTAGGACATCACAGATCTCTACAAAAGTGTGCAAGATTTTAGCATGTCTGACACTAATCAGTTATAACTCTGTATCCCACAGGATGGGCTGACCCCCCTCCACTGTGGAGCAAGAAGTGGCCATGAACAGGTTGTAGAAATGCTGCTGGATCGTGGTGCCCCTATTCTTTCCAAAACCAAGGTAACTGATACTCTTTCCTGGTGGGATAATCCCTGTGCGTTTTTTCTTTTTCCTAATGTAATTCTGTATGTCTCATATGTTTAAGGGTTTGGCAATAACTTTCCTATTTCTTAGTTATTTAAAGTAACTGTGTGGGAGCTCTCCAAAGTGAATGCCGTATGTAGAGCACGTCTGCATATGTAAAATGTGTTAAATCGAGATATACAAGAAAAGATTTCTGTGCCAACCAAAAAGGCTTGTGTGGTAACCCTATCCCTCAGAGTTTCAGTAGCTGAAGGTCCCTGTGTCTATCCTGGAATAAATACTCAGTGATTACAATAAATCTTCAGCTTGTACCGATTTACCCAAAGGCTAGAGAAGAGACAAGAGATAAAAATAGAGCAATGTCCCTTTGCAGAGACAGCTCGTATTTCCTAAGGACTTAGCCTGATTATCAGTTTCTCCACTTTCTGTCCCTCTACAGTTTATCATGCAAAATTCTTCCTGATAATTTCAAATCACCTGTGCCAGGGTGCACAGATTGCTTTAGACCCAAGGGCTGGCATTACAGGAAGCACTTTCCAGAACCCTCCTGGCAGCGGTCTCTGCTGTGCTGTTACTGCTGATTTCAAATCTCAGAGCAGTAGCCTGCTTTGCACCACTGCGGTCCATGACTTCCCCATTCAGGGATGACATTTGGGCTGTGCAGTTTGTTGAGGTTCTTTCCAAAGATAACCTTCCACTACGTGGGGTTTTTTTTCTTAGTCTGTAACCAATGTGTTTCAGCAACATTTCTGTTCTGTTGTTATTTCTTTTCTCTCTCTGTCATCCTGTTCTATTCTGTCTCAGCACCCTTCTATATATTCTGCTTTTCTCCTCCCTCCTTTTTTTCCCCTTTACTGGAGTATATTTAGCACTTGTTTGGGGAGGTTGGCACCAGTTTTCCTCTGCTCAGTGAGTCACTGGCAAGAGCTGTCATGGGTAATCTGACAGACAGTTTTCACCCATCCTCTGCATGTGGAGTTTCCATGGACTCCCACAGCCCTAGCTTGCAAACTCCATGAGCAGAGGAGAACCACAAGGGGCTGTCTAGGAACCCCTTGGGCCACATCTGCCGCTCTTGTAGCCTAGAGCTCATACTCCAGGGAGAAAAGCTCTTCTGCCCTCTCAGAAAGCTCTTTTTATTACTTAAAGGGGAAAAAAAAAAGCCCCAAACCACTACCAAAGCAAAACCACAAAACCCCCAACCAAACAAAAAAACCCCACAACAACAAAACAAACCAAAGAACACCCACATAAACATACACCCTGTTTCTCTCATTTCCACCATCGTAAATGAAAACCTCTCCTGAAGAGCTACATTTCTTTGTTGCGTGGATGTTGTACTTTCAGATGTTGCCCCTAAACTTAAGCTGCTGTTCAAGGACTGTAGGTTTTGAAGTTGTTGCTCTTCCTGAGCAGACTCACACAGCCTGGCTCAGAGTTCACTAGACAAAATCAGGCAGATTACATGGGATAGTGGGTTTGAAATTGCCTAAGGCTGAGAGACAGACTGGATATTGATCTGCAGAGGGTTATATAAACAATTTTTGCAAAATAAGAGCTTCCTCTGGAAGAGGGAAAGTTGTTACATGTTAAAAAGTGAACATAAGAAAGAGCAGAACTTCCTGGTTTTTCTTCTGATGTGTTAATTCTACCATTTTCGGAAGGTAAGCTGGGAAGAAGCTGTACCTCTGAATGGCATAAATGAATTCATTCATTTGGCACTAAACTGCAGTACTGTCCTCTGCAAAAAATAAGTGGCTCCATTCTCTTCAAATTAAGTCATATATTATTGGAAATAGGACACATCTTTGAAAGAATTTGAACTTCACAAAGTTTTCTCATATTATGTAAAACTCTTTCAGAATAATAACCAGGCTGCAGTTTGATAGCTATTTCCTGCTAGAGATGGTTTAGTGTAGTGCTGACCCTTTTTTGCACTGGAAGAACCTTAGATTTATTTTCAGGGAAGGCAATGACCATTCATTAGGCAATGACCTAATGCTGTGCCAATGGCTGTAGCATTTGGCATATAATCCTAAAGGATTAAAGCCAAAATGAAAAGGGAATTCTAGTCCTGAACATGCCAATGATTTGGGGTGTAAGAAATGACATCCCTGTCAATAAATGTCCATCTTTTTTTAATTACTGGTTTTTCAGACTTCTTTGTCTCTTTGTCTTTTTTTTTTTTTCTTCTTCTTTTTTCTTGCCCTAGAGTTAGTGGCATTTTCCCATCTTAGAGCTCTTTGACACAGCTACAAAATAAACTCAGTAATTTTATGTTTACCTAGTCAGACAGTTGATACTTTGTTTCATCTCTATGGTCCTGTTTTGTTTTGAGGTTTTTTTATTTGGTTATTTTAAGGTATGGTGTGACCTTATGGTCCTTAATGGTCAATATCTTTGATTAATCTTGACTTTCTTTCCCTTTTAACATTTTCTTGGCAGTCTTTTAAAAAACAGAAATGTAAGAATATTTATAAATTGGCTCCGTCCTAAAGTACCAGATAACTTCTTAGGATCATTGTTGGGTTGTCTCTCCCAAGAAGGATATGGGCCTGAACACTCTTACATGTAATATTTTTATTTTGAATGTGGCATTAAAATATTAACTGACTTCTGTAAGGTTATAGAGGACCGTCAACTGCAACAGAATTAAGCCTGGTTTAGGGTATAACAAAAGACAATTTTCCAATTATTTTTTTTTTTTCTTCAAATCATAAAGAAGTCACCAACTTCTTTGGTATCCTGTCTTATCTCTTGCTTTTCTGCATGAGGTCTGGCAAGCTGCTGCTCTTCTCTTGTCCATAACAGATTTTTTTCAAGTATTTTGCCATTTTTTCAAACTGGCTCTGCTTCTTCCTTTCTTTTCCATCCCCATCAGTCTTTCTGATGTCTCTCCTATAAGGGAAAAAGTCTCTCCTATAAGGGAATCCCGTATCAACTTCTCAATTTCGTACTCCATTAATAAGCATGGTTTATTGGCTGTTACTGTGAAGAATGACACTTTTCACCTGAAGGATCTTTCTTATGAAAATGGAACAGGATGGTGTTTAAAGTTTCATGATTTTTTACTCTCACCTAAAAAGCATCATCAGTTATAAACTGTTACCAGGAGGACTTGATGACCAAGGGAAATGAAATTTTTTTGTTCTACTGTTAACTACACTAGAAGACAGTGAAAACATTTAAAATGCCTCGCTAGTATCAAGCTTCCACGCAGATAATTGCTGTAGTAGCCTTTGGGAACGGGAGAGAGGCTTATCCAAGCCAACACAAATCACAAGTGAGATGCCCATGAGGTAATCTTACTTGAAAGATATTACTGTGTCCAAGAGTATCTGTGTCTCAGCGCTGCAAGTAAACCGCTCTCCGGTTCTGACAGGACGTGCCTGTTCGCTTTCAGGACCCTGCTTCCGTCTCGATGTAAAGCGCTGCTTCGCGGCGTGCTCGGGTCGTGTGGCTGCTGCCGCGCGGCGAAGGCTCTGCTCCGGAGCCCGGGGTCTCGGCGCTTTTGCCTCGCCCCTTTGCCTTCGCCGGCTGCGGTCACATGAGGGCACTGCGTCCGTGAGCAGAGGTTTGTGTTTCACGGTGCAGACGCAGTGTACTGGCAGCCACTTGCAGCTTATGAGCTATTGTTTATACGAATGTAAGCTATAAGAATAGCTCCTGCACTCAGAACTAATTTTGGCATTAGAAGAATCGAGTGAAAAAAACCCTACAGCTGGAAGAAGAAGCTATGTGCCACTGCTAACAAAGCCTCTTCCGTTCTGGCACATATTTTTAATTTTTCATCGTGAAATAGTGTCAGTCCTTTCAATTTTTGGGAATTTTTTCTCATGGTTTTACTCTGGAAATATATTTTGGCAGCTTGTTCGCTATTTTAAACACTGCAAGAAACAATTCACTGGTACATGAGTCTCTCTCATGTACCAGTGAATGAGTACTCCATTCATTGGTACATGAGAGAGACTCATGTACCATGGAAAAGCTTTACCGCTGCTGCTGTAGGTCAAAGCATGGAGGTTTTATTCAGAAATTTTTAGCCCAGTTGAAATTTTGGTGTTTTACCAATGTGGACTGGGAAGAGTGGTCTCCAGGGTTGGGTAATGTGGTGTAAGCATGTGTACCACCCAAATCCAGGAAAACACGAGCGGAGGGATGAAGGAAGGCTGTAGTGTTTACTGAGCGGTGCTCTGACGTGTGCTGTCATGCCTGGTTTATTCAGGCCACGTTTAGAGTGGCAAGTTTAATTCAGCTTTAAAAAACAGCAAATTCCCTGGCTAGGGTGTTAAAAGTCACAAAGTGCTGTTTCTTGTGTAACTCATGTAAATTGAGCAGCTTGTCCGAGCCATACTGGCGGAAAGAAGCTACATTTAGAGCATCCCTGGCATGTTACGATGGATTTTCAATGTGGGGCTGCCTACAAACTTTAACCAAACAAGCTCAAAATTCTGGAGTAAGAACCCCCATCCTTACACTGAACATACTAAGTTTATTTTGGGTGCTCTCTGGGCTTTTAAAAGAAAAAAAAGTTTGCTCTTCATGCAACAAATACTCCAAGAGCAGCGCGGAGGAGTTTCCCTTCTCTGAGCATCTTCTAACCCGTCTGTGCTGTGTCTCTCTGCTGGCAGAATGGTTTGTCTCCGTTGCACATGGCAACACAAGGGGATCATCTCAACTGTGTTCAGCTCCTGATTCAGCACAACGTGCCTGTAGACGACGTCACCAATGACTACCTGACTGCGCTGCATGTTGCTGCCCACTGTGGCCACTACAAAGTTGCCAAGGTTCTCTTGGACAAGAAAGCTAATCCTAATGCCAAAGCACTGGTGAGTACACAGCAGGGCTCTGTTCACAACTAAACATTCCTGCAAAGTTGTGCTGAGACTTACTGGGAGTTATTTTCTGCCTGCTGGTGGCTGACAGAGAGGATGTGCTGTTACTGCTGAAGCCCGAGAACAAACGCTCGAGGTTCAAAGTGTTAATAATGTATCCTGCAATCAGAGAAGACCTTTGCTTGCAGACAGTCAGCAGTGATTTATGAATTTCTAGGGTTAACTAGAGCACTTTTGCCTCCTGGTAGCTTTTTATGATTATGAATAGATGAAACAGCTGCAGACATAACTGCTGTAGTTTTTGGTATGGAGAGAATCCTTATTTTCCAAGTGTCTGTACACTCGAGAAAATAATCAGTGACGTTTAAAACTGAGGGAATTTTTATAAGTTCTCAGTGATGTGAAACTGTATAAGGTAGGTATGAGTTAAATAATGAGTATTTGTGATATTCTATGTCAGTGGAGTCATGCCTTTCTGCTTTAGAAACAACTTCAGCAGCAAAATACATTAGTGCAGTTAAACTGCATACAAACAGAATACATTAACGTCTTTTGTTCAAACTGCAATCGCAATCCATTCTGTTTAAAATGTCACTTTGATTTGTTCTTCAGTAGCTGTTCCAAACAAATTTACATTCTGACATGGATTGGGTTGATTGGTTTCACAGTCTGATGCTAGCTCATTCAGCTCCTGGAATGTTATGTGAGTTCCTGAAACCCTCACAAGCCAGGTGGGATTGACTCTCTTGAAGACAGTTCAGGCTCCACAGATTTCCTGCTCTCAGCCCCTGTGTTTTTTGTGTCAGATCAACCTGTATTCAGGTGTCTGTGATCAAGTTATTACAATACATGAAACACACCTGAGCTCACCCTGGACATTGTCCACTGCCAAAGAGAGGGGTGAGAGCTGCTACGCTGGAACTGACAATGACATGGACCTCACATCATGAAAACATACAATATTCCTTACTATATGGCAGGTGAAAAAAGATAATTTTGATCAGATCTGAGGGACCAGCTCTGCCAGTTGTTTTCAGAATGTTCTGCAAAGGCTCTTTTGTACGGAGCAGCATCAGCATTCAGTGCTCTGATGTTACTGTACCAATCGTGGGTGCTCTGGACAGCCTGTTTTCCTGATTTACCTTTTTTCTGTGGAATCATCTCACACTAAGTGAGATGGTAGTTCTAATGTTCACTCCATTGCACACATCTTTTTTATAAGGGGTGAAATACTTGTAGTTGCAGTAAGCTGACAGGAAATGAATGGAAAAAAAAACCGAAAAGAACCCCCAAAAACCCAAGAAGTAAAAATAATTTAGAAGATGTAAATTCCAGAGCCCACAAAAGGTAAATTGCTTTTTTTACCAGAAGTTCTAAAAGGCTGAAAGAAAACCAAACAAAAAACCCCGCCCCAAATTCCAAAAAAATTCCAGCAGAAAACCCCAGCCAGTTAAAAGTGAATATGGTAAGCAAAAAAGAAGAGTTTGATAATTTTGTGTGAATTGAGATTTTTTTAAATAAATTCATTATTGGAGTGGGCAATATATTTCATAATGTGAACTGGATATATGAAATAGATCTTTATCTTATAAAATTTTACTTTCTATTACATTAAAAAATATAGTAATGCCAAAATAAATTTGGGAGTTGTTCCTTTAAAATGGAAAAATCTTTGATGTGAATTCCATACTCAGTTCTATTTTTTTAATGTCATGAGGCATCAAAAAGTGTGTCCTTTCTCATTTCCAGAATGGTTTCACACCTCTTCACATTGCCTGCAAGAAGAACAGAATAAAAGTAATGGAACTTCTTCTAAAGCACGGTGCATCAATTCAAGCTGTAACTGAGGTAAGAAATGGTTTTTCCATGCTTGTTTTTGCTTTTCCTACAAAATTTATTTTAACTGTATTGATTAATTTTTCAATACTTCTGAAAGAGCATGGACCAATTAAGTCAACAATTATTCTCAACTAGATATTATGAAATCATAAAACTGAACAATACAGTCAGTTGCGCTAATGAATCACAAACTGATATAAATTGGGATTACAGTGAGAATAATAAGGGAAATGTAACAAAAAAAAAAACCTTTCTAAAATCTACTATTTTTGCCAGGTTTTTTTTTTCTGTAATGTAAGGCACTGAGGATGAAATTTGCTCTGTTACAGACATCAAGGTGAAGACTATGCTTCACTCAAGTCCTGTTTTAAAAGGTGGTTTAATTCAGACCTTGCTTTGGCTTTCCACAAAGAAGTTATATTCTCCCACCATCATGGAATATCACAAATCAGCTAGACAGAAATCAATATGCTGTCACTTCAGTCAGAATGAGATAGTCTGCACCCAGTTCTTGGAACAATTCTGAGATTAATTAGGTACTATGGGAATTTTTATCTCCATGTATGTATATTGTACCAAGTTAGGCGAGGAGGAAAGATCACATATGTGAATGTGTGACCACTGTGGAAAATGTTAGAAAATGACAGGGAATTCCATGGATTAAGCAAGGTGCAATGGGGAATAGTTCATCTCCACAAAACAGAGTTTGAATTAATGTGTGTGGGGTTGTTCTAACCATCCAGCAGAAAACCATACAGGTCCCTCTCTGGCTTGCTTGAGGGAGAAGGGTCTGCCCTGGCTAAAGTTCATGTAGCTCCAGATTAGCGTTTAAAAACTTCTAAAAGCATTTACTAAATTGTTTGAAACAGGTAAAAGGATTAACACGCTCAGCCAGTTATTCTGCCTTCCTTCTCAGGTTTGCTGTTCTGCATGAGAAAGGAAGACAAGTGTTTTCCTCACTTCTACCCTCTGGGACTTGTATATATCTGTGGGGAAGCTGCCTAAGTGATGGGGATTTCCAGTGGTGCACAGAGCTTTCTCCCTCTCTCGGTAGCAAAATGCTCTTCTGAAGCCTCTGGCTGACTGTTGGTGTAGCTGTGCAGAAGCAGCAGTGAGGAGACTTTGGGGTGATTCTACATGGGGAAATATTAACTACTGACGGGATTTTTAAAGCAAAATCCTTGAGGTCACGCCGTGCTGAATGACTGCTCCCTTTTTTCTCCCTCTCTTTCTCTCCAGTTGGGCTTTCATATCCTGTGTAAGTGCAGTGGTGCAGATTCATGATGGTGATCTTTTTTGCACAAGCTAAATGTTTCAGATGACCTTACCTTTGTACCAAGAATGCTTCTATTTTTATTTTTTCTCCTGTTCCAAGATGATATTTAGCAAATGCCTAATCTTAACCTTGCTTAGCTGTGGTTAATTTTGTTGATGAACTACTGAATTCCTAGAACATTTATGTGTTTGCTCATGAACCACACTCATAGGTGTTTCCAACTCTGTGTGCCCTTTCATTGAAGCACATGTATATGGTTTTCAGGAGATAAAATCCTCTCAGAAGTGCGAGCAGATGGGTTTACTCACTTTATGTTTTCCTCATGGCATTCTTGTAAAGGCATCTGGAAGTTTGCATTTAAATTGGATTTTGGTCTGTTTTTCAGTCGGGCCTAACTCCAATCCATGTTGCTGCCTTCATGGGACATGTAAATATTGTATCGCAGCTAATGCATCATGGAGCATCCCCCAACACTACCAATGTGGTGAGTCACAGCTTTCCTTTCAGCAAGGCACAACTTGTAAGACCTTTCCTTCAGCAAGGCAAGGGAATGTGTGATAATATCTGGGAGCAGTACTGGGATCAAGTGCCTAATTCTGCTGTCCACTATCCACCTCCATAGCACCTGTGGCTCATGCTGGAGTCATGGGAAAGTGCAGCCTGCTCCCTCTTACTTGGGAGATGCTTGACAGGTTGAGGAAATCTCCAACCTAAGCAGTCTCTAATCTCTTGATTTTCTGAAGTAAAGAATGAGAACGTACTGTAGTTTCTCAGATGTAGTTTTTGAGATTTGTGGTTGGCTGCTGAGCACTCTTTTCCCAAGACCCTGGGGGTCTGCCATTTAAGGAAAATTCAACAGATTGCAGCAGATTGTGGGGACATATTGCCTGTGTCCATCCAGCCGTCCGAGCGCGCTCTTCTGCTGGCTGTGTGCTGCGTGCCCCAAGGCCCCTGAGGCACGTGTAAAAACTGAACTTGTTCTTAGATGGGTATTTGAAAGTTGGGAAGTGGAAGAGAAGCAGAAGCTTGTTGATCCTCTTTAACAGTTTGGTCTCCTTTGCATTTTTCCATACACAGCTGCAGGTAGAAGATGATATTTCGTACAAATCCTTACCTGCGAATTCTATTAAATTACCTAAAAATGCAACACCTTTTGTTAATTAGCAGGTGTTTGTACCTAAAGACATATTGATACCCAAAAATTTAGAAACCGCTTTTCCTCTTGAATTGTTCTGGTTTCATTGGATTTGTTTTTCATTAAGTCCATGAAGCTTTAGATTAGTGTAATGATTTTTTTTTCCTCCTTATTCAGTCGCCTCAGTGCTTGTCAGATAACAAATCATAGTTAGGGGTGTAAGGCATTACAGAAGGAAAGCTAAATATATGTGTGCCTGAATATACAAAATTGTAAATAAATTTTTTACTAAATTCAGGTCTATTTAAAAAGGGTATAATTTTTAACATTGCTAATAAAATGCTATAAAAATATAAAAATTGCACTGTCTCTTTTCAGCAAACAATAATGACAAAGGCACTACTGAGTAGGGAAACTTACCCTGCAATAAATTGCTTTGCAGCACACAGTGCCAGGTCAAATATTGATTTAATTTTGCATCTTACAGGCACCCACAGCAGAGTTTTCTAGCGGAGATCATTGTGAGCTGGGTCGCCGGTGTTGCTGTGTTTGTGCAATACGCTGGTGTTTGTTCTTCCTGCAGTGTGTTTTTAATTCTGTTCTGTTTTCGCTGCTGCGTGCAGAGAGGAGAGACAGCGCTGCACATGGCAGCCAGAGCTGGCCAGACAGAGGTCGTGAGGTACCTGGTACAAAACGGAGCCCAGGTGGAGGCAAAAGCCAAGGTGAGGAGATGGCCCAGGTGTAACAAACCTGGGTGATCTGTACTGCACAAAGCAAGGACTCACACTCATCTTGTGTGCGTCCTTCAGGACTAGAAAGAGGTGAAGCCAAGCTTTGTGATGCCCACTGATACTTTTGTTATGTACCCTCTTACTGTAGCCACAGAGTGATCTGTAAGGGACAAACCAAAAAATGTCAGGTTGGTACCATCCCAGTTTTTAATATAAATTATCACGTGTTTGAAGAGTTTTGTTTTGAAGTGGGACATAAGGAGAGAGAGGAATTCCTCAAATCTGCTTTTATTTCAGCAGAACTGGAAACCCCTGCCTTCTGGTGTCTCCTGTCATGTCCCTAAAGCAACAGCCTGCATGTATTCAAAAATACTTAGACTTCTTAAGAACACTACCTAAAGGAAGGAGTCACAGTGAGGGGATGTAGCAGAGGGCTGGAAAGAAGGAACAGATCCTATAGAAACAATTGCAGTTGAGGATGGTAAGGGTGGAGGAAAAAGAAATGGTCAAGAGGCATGAGGGAACACGCAAAATTCAATAATGAATTTCCATTTCATTATGGAAATCAAAGAGTTCCGGGAAACAAGCAGGGCAAGGAGATAAATGGGTGCAATAAATAGCAGTCCTAATAGGTAAACTCAGGAAGTATTTTTTCCCAAATATATCCATAAAATGGATATAACCTAAAAAAAAAAAAATGAAACTGTTTTTCATTGTGAAGTTATCTGTAAATTAGGTCACAAGTAAGTTTGCTGTTAAGATTATCTACTTATAAGGAACTCTGACTAAATATTTATAGCTGATACACTTTATATCTGCAAGGAGCCTGACAATAGAACTGATTCATGTGGTTTGTAAATCTCCAGAGGCAGTCTTGAAAGTGAACAGCTCGTGCTCAGAAGCAGTCATGCAAATATTTTCTGAGTAAATTCACAGAATGATTTAATTTGTGCAAACTGCCATTGCCTGTGATCAGTTTGTTATCATAAATAACAACAAAATGCAAGTAGATTATATACCAGTGCTAATATCAGCTGTGAGAAATTCATGGGAAACAGGCACAAACTGGAATCATTTAAGAACCACAAAGATGCTCCCCTAGTCAGAGGAGAATTGCCCTGCAGAGGAGCTGCATTTATATCCTGGCACGCTCCCATCCTAAATCCAGAAGTGTAAAATCACTCTTGTAGGATGGGCATGAGCAGAAGTCTCCCTTGAAGAGAACAGCGCAGAACTGCAGGACATGGGGTAGCAGTGCTCAAAAGGTAGGAAATTCAGCAGGGGGAAATGTGGAGAGCAAGATGCTTGGCCACACTGTTGTGATAGTGTCCTTAATCCAAAGATTGTACAACAGAGAAAGGGGAGGGCAAAAACACAAAACCAAATAATGAGGAGGTGAGAAATTATCTCTTAAGTGCTCAGAACAAGGTTACAACACCCTAATATTTTCAGTGGAGGAAAATAAATAAATCATGAGATTCATGACAGGAAAACGCCTATACTTAAAACTAGTCAGATTGTCTTCTGAATGAGAAGTAGAAAGTGACAATTTCCACACCATGCTCTATCATCAGTTACACCTATGGAAAAGTTAACTGCAAAATACCAAACAATCATCTGCCAGTTAAAATGCACAAAAATTATGATACTTTATGCAAGTTTCCAGGCAGTAATTGATTGAGCTATTAAATGTTTCTGTGAAACATAAAAGAGCTCAAGATGTGAGAAACGGAATTATGCACTGGCTTTGTTTTGAGAAAGGTTTGCAGAGCAAAGTGACACATCCAGATAAGGAAAAAAAATTGATAAATTTATTAACTTTTATGGATTATGTCACTGTCTGGAATATTTTGTGATGTGCTAACAAAGAGCAAGGTATCTTTATGATATGACACAGAGGAAGGAAGTGTGTAACATTCACTAGCGAAGACCTCAGCAGAATTTACACTCACCTGAAATTTTGAAAAGTGACAGAATGTGGGCAAATATTTTGTGTGCCAGTGTGAGACACAGTTTTCTCATGCAGGCCTGTGTTGTTCCCTCTGTGTTTAGGATGACCAAACACCGCTGCACATTTCTGCCCGCCTGGGAAAAGCAGACATTGTGCAGCAGCTGCTGCAGCAGGGAGCATCTCCCAATGCAGCCACCACGTCAGGCTACACACCCCTGCACCTTTCTGCTCGGGAAGGGCACGAAGATGTTGCTTCTGTTCTTTTGGATCATGGTGCATCTCTGTCTATCATCACCAAGGTAAGCAAGCTGCAGGAGTGACAGTTTGAATTGTAAAACACACCCGAAGCAAGGGCTGCTTGTGAATTAAATGCTGCAAGAGTCATACACACATAGTGTAAGTGTGAGCTGTGTTTTGTTAAAAGGGTACAAAGCTTGATGCTGGTACCTCAGGACCTGATGTGTAACGCATCCCAGTGATCAGACATGCATTTTCTTGGAATGGAAGGAATGCAGGGCAGAAATTCCAGGCAGGTGTTGATAGGTTTGCCCTTGGGTCTTTGGCAGTGTGAAGAAAGGAGACGACTCTTCCCTTGTTTAAGGTGGATAGTGCTTTGCCTTGCAAGGGAAGGGCCTCCCGACCCCGCAGGGCAGTTGGGAACCTGCAGACTTGCTGCCTGTACTCAGGACTGTGTAAGGGGGTGAATGGAGGCAGCTGTAACCTTGCAGATCAGACACAAACCTTGCCCTGTGAAAGAGTGCCCAGGGCTGCAATATTGCTGCTTTCTCTTACAGAAAGGATTTACTCCACTACATGTGGCTGCAAAGTACGGGAAAATTGAGGTAGCCAACCTCCTGCTTCAGAAGAATGCATCTCCTGATGCTTCTGGAAAGGTAAGGACAGAAGAAGCCACTGCCACTTGCACATTAAATATCTCAAACCAGTTAATATTTTGTTAATGTCCTCCTACCTACTTACCATCACACTAGTATCCACAGCCTGGGTTTAGCTGGAGCGGGTTTCATGTGGTATTCCAATTCCTGCTGGGGCTGCCAAGAGCCAGCAAACTCTCGACAGAGTGACTTTTATAGTCATTAATTGACAACAAAGTGATGTGCTCTGTTTTCATATCCAGGGGAGGAATGGAGACAAACCATTCCCCTGTGTTCCTACCCAGACTGTTTACAGTCCTTATCAGAGTATTTGGGTAGCTGTCTCTGCTTCCCCAGGTCTCATGATGGGGGGGCAAAGGCCAATAGGACCTCAAGCTTTTTAAATCAGCCCAGCTTGGATTTTTACAGATCCAAGGGGCAGTTTACTTATCCACTGCAGTAAAAGGTAAACACTGCCGAGGGTGTGACCTCCTTACCCTGGGGGCAGCACAGATATGTGCTTCTCCCTTCATCTTCCCTGGGAAAAGTGAATGGGGCTTTCACAGCTCGGGAAGGATTTCCGAATTTGTTTTATTTTTTTGATTCTAAAAGTTCCCGAAGACTCTGGATACATGAATGAGTAACAAATGTGTTTTTTCACCTTATCTACTGGAATTTTCCAAACTGCTGAGTTTCCCCTGGAGAGAGTCTGTAACAGCACTTGTTTGTTCTGCATGTGTTTTTAGAGCGGTTTAACACCACTGCATGTAGCTGCACACTACGATAATCAAAAAGTGGCCCTCCTCCTGTTGGACCAGGGAGCTTCACCTCACGCCTCTGCCAAGGTACAAGTACTGGCCACTTGGGGGAACAACACCCAGGCTTTTCATGTCCCTTTACTCCCTGTCTACCCCTGTTCTTTCTAGGCTGTGTATGTTTGCAGTTACAGGAGGCTCAGTGACCTTGTTTGTTAATGTCTCATATCCACGTAAAGATGCTAGAATAATCCTGCCAGTGAATAAAATAGCAGTGAAAAAAAAAAAGCAACTAAAGTTGCAGAAATACTTTAAATCACCAGTTGCAGTCTCAGAAAATAATGAGCCTTCTTTCGTTTGTCCTGCTTCTTCAGTAACTTTTCCAAGCTAGTCAGCTTTGTATCATTGCATCTTAAGATCTGTGCAGGGCAGGCTTGGGGTTAAAGCCCAGCTATACAGGGGTACTTCTGTTTGTGCAACAGGATGACATCTGAGGAGAGATAAGTTTCCCAGCACAATATATGTAATGATTCATGTTCTTCACAGTACTTCTACCCCAGCATAAATGGAGTGGCAAGAAATAAAACTAATCACAGCCCTGCTTTGATTGTAATTTACTGTAGGCAAGACAATACCTAGTGTAAGTTTTCAGAGGATATGAAAGAATAAATATGTAAATTTATTCTGGTAGTGCACAGAACAAAGAGAATTTAGAGAAGCTTAAACTTTCTATTTCTTTTGTGGATCCCAGTTTTAAGTATGGGATGGATAAATACTATAATCAATCAAAATACAATCGGTATTTGAACAGGAACATTAGGTAAAGCAGGATGGAAATATATATAGGTTAAAGCAGGTTAAGTGCAGTGTAAATGCCTCATTTGAAACAGATAATTTCCTTAAATCACTGCAAAAAAGAAAACCCTGTTGAGAAAGGAGAGCTAGTGGAAAAGCCAGTATTGTAGTTAGATGGGCAGCGCTCCTTGATTGCCTTCCTCTCGCACGTGGCTGAGTGCAGCCATAGTACTGGAGGCCTTCTGCATGGCTGAAGGAGAGGATGGAGTGTGCCACACACGGTAGGTCCCAGAGTTTGAAGTGCAAAGAGAGGGAAGTTAAATAAACATGGACCGCCAGCAGCAGCGGCGCAGTTTAAAATCAATACTGTCGATAGTGGCAATCTGCCAGAGCAGTGCCCCAGGGGGGCAACTGGAGTGATCTCTGATCTTTCACTACTGCAGCACAGCACTCTCAAATGCCTCTGGGGGGAAGAAAGGGCCTTCTGAAGAGGATGAGAAGGCACTGACCCAGTTTCCACTGAAAGAAGTTGCCAGTGGAAGCTGTGCATCCTGTAGGGGCAGGGATTGCAGCAGACCCTGCCAAGGGCTTGGGAAGTCCAAACCAAGGTGGAAGTCCTATAGGCCGTGGTACAGCATTGCACAAACTCATGTGTCAGGTCGCCTTAGCTTCCCCATCTGTAACAGAACAGTTCTGCAGTTACTACTTTAGGCCTCCAAGTGCCAGCTGTAAGTGTGCCTAAAAGAAAGCATTTGTTAGTGTTCTGCAGCAAGTGAGCCACGGCAGCAGCGAGCAGAGTGTCAATACTAAATGAAATTAACCATAACATGTTTGTTGCTTTGGGCACCCACTGTGCACTCATCTAAAAGATCATGTTGGTAGCAGCAGACGATTTCCTGTGTTTTCTGTAAACGTGGTCCAGTAAATAAATGTTATGTCATATCTCATCACTGGCTCCACAGTTGTTTTCATCAGTAGTTGCCTTTCCTGTGACACCACTGTCTTTAACACTGATCTTAAGAGTGGCTCATTAGCCAAGCCCAGCAAAATTTGCCTTGAAGAGTGGTAAGTGACAGGGTATGGGAAATGGGCATGCCAGAGTACAGTGCTGTGGTACAGTTATTCTGATGAAACATTCTCCTCTTTCATAGGCAAACATTGTGCCTAATTTCATGTGCCGCTTACCCGTAATTTGAATTTGGCATCCACTTTACAGTGCCTTTCTTCCTCGCCATGCCATCCCCAAAGCATGAGTTTTCCTCTGTCCCTTCATCTTTAACCATTTTTCTTTTTTCCACTCTTTTCGCTGGCAACCAGAATAACCCAATACCCTTCCTTCTAAACTTCCCTGTTCCTTTCTCCATCTATGCTTAGTGACAGAGTGCTGCTGTTATGAGGAGAAGATGCAGACTGGGACTGAGCTGAATTTCAGCTTTTATTTTTCAGCTTCCTTTTTGCCTTCTCTTGGCAACCTGCTGCTGTCCATTCCACTGAAAGCAGTGTATGTCCATTTCTGAGGAGAAGGCTTGGAAACTGCATTTGCTATTTTATATAATGTGATATGAGCTCCATTTAAAGGAGTTATGTTTTAGCAGATATGCAGGGTTTAGCATGTAGTATTTAGGGTTTATTAGGTGCTCCTGCTGCAGTGGTTGTTTTACATGACAGTATCATGCAGGAAGTCTAAGGGAGAGGATTATGTTTGTTTTTCCTGAAGCACTTTATCTTCAAAGTGAAAATTCAGTGGCCATGTGCTTCCTTTTATTGATTGTGGCATTGTGTTTCCTGAGTGTCATTTTCAGATACCTTAGTACCCAAGATCTGAACTGAATCTGAATTGAATTTTGAAGGTTACAGAATCTTTTCCACATGAAACTAGGGCGGTCCATCTCTTGCTGCCAGGTTCCTATTAAAGCTCTCGTGTAATCATTTGTGAGCCCTCATGTATTTATTTATTCCTTGCTCATACCTGCATTGCTCTGCATCTCTTGTGACCTTCCTTCCTTTTTTAGACCAGGCCTGCTGCCCTGTGGGTAGAGGAGGAGCCCAGCCAGGTGAAGGCTTTGTGCCTTTAGGTAGATTTTATTGAGCTGGGTAATCTGAGATGCAAATGGTACTTATGATACCATACAAAAATACAAAATGGTTTATGCAGCTTGGGTCTCATCCCCCTTGACCTTGTCCCTTAGTCACATGCAAATGTGTGCACATTTGTCATTTGCTTGAAAATGAGGGCTAATACATTTCTGAAAGACAGGAAGTTCTTGACTAAACAGTCATTGCAATCTGTACCAAAAACTGGTCATACCTTCATCAGAGTTTTGGTATTTGTGTGCTGATCAGCTATTCTTTATACCCATTTATCTATTTTCTGCCTATCTGTCTTTTTTAGAGTTACAAAATTGTGTCATGCAATAGATACTGCATTTTTATTTTTGGTAGTGGGCTCCCTTGGTACACATATTGGAAGGAATAAAAAGATAAGGAATGCATGACTCTAAAGTTATATGCTTCAGTTTTCCCTTTATCTGAAAAAAACCCAGCTTGTCAGTAAGATTTAGGGTAAATGCTGCAAGAAAGGCCATATTTCTTGTACATAATGCTTTCATTCACACTGGGAAATGGGAAAAAAAACCAAACAATAACAGCTGTTCCGAGTTATGAACACACATCCTGCTCTTCTGTTTGTTAAAGATTTTATGTACATTTAAGGAAAAGGAGCGAATGTCCATGAAACAAAACTCAAACTCCTATTTCTGTAGATTGTTCTTTCCTGAAAAGATATTTTTTTCTCCCAAATTTGAAAGTTTACTTCAAAATCCTCCTCTTTGTAGCAGTGCTTTCATTAAAAGATTGCTTAAAGGTCAGATACATTGGTTCCTACAGCTTGTTAACACTGTATTTGTCTGTGTTTGACAGAATTTTTAGAACTAATGGCATAATTATTCCCAGAGTTGGGCAGGTACAGAAAAGTGATTTATCACCTTGTTCAGAGAGCAGCTCGCAACGAAGTGCTTTCTGTTGGCAGAATGGTTACACGCCCCTGCACATCGCTGCCAAGAAGAACCAGATGGACATAGCGACCACGCTGCTGGAATACGGTGCCGATGCCAACGCCGTCACCAGGCAGGGCATCGCGCCCCTGCACCTCGCCTCCCAGGACGGCCACGTGGACATGGTGTCGCTGCTGCTCTCCAGAAACGCTAACGTCAGCCTCAGCAACAAGGTGAGCGTTGCCCCTGCCCGGGGCTCAGGCTGTGTGAAAGCGGCACCCGCAGGAGAGGGCCCTGCAATTAAATTTTGCCCGCTGGGATTCTGCGCATGCTGAAATACGAACGCACGTCCTTATCCCTCCCAGCAAAGAGCAGCGTGCCAGGTCGCACTGAATGAACCGTGTTTTGTAGCGCCCAAGGTTTGGTGATAACACGTGCTGCAGTGGAATTTATTAATCCAGCGTTGATGTATGCTAGTCTGCCAAAACATGGCCAGAGAGGAAGTATCTTCTTCCCCACAGGGGCTACTGGGGCTGGCACTGTCATTCATCAGCCTCTAGGAATATGCCTGCCCATTTTTCAGTTGTTCCATGTGCAATTGTAACACATGCTATACTTTTTTTGTAATCTTCTTTTTGTGTTTGTAACATTTTTAGCACTATAATATTTTATAACAAAAAATTGTAACATGTACCAGCGAATGGTAACAAATATTACCACCTAATGGTAACAGCTTACTTGTTCAGGGATGGTGACTTTTTTAGTGGGATAATAACAGCAACTTTGTCTGAGATTTTGTTCCTAAATATAAGTGATTCTTCCTCCGCAGGGTATGTTCCTTAGCCCTCAGTGACTTTTGGTGTAATTTCTCCTGGTGTAGGAAAGGAAAGTTGATGTATTTTAGTTCATGTGTGAATTCATAGGCTATTAAGTCTGCGTTAGAGCAATGTTTCTAGCAAATGTGCAGCCTTAATTCTTTTAATGCCTCACTAGGCATTGTTATTTGACATTGTCAAGTGCAGTTTCAGTCTGGATTTGCGTGGCTAGACTACAGAGGTGATAGAATTTTTTTTTCATGGAAAATATTTCTTATTCTCAGCAGGTAGGAGGAGTCAGTATCCTCTGAGGCAGTGGGTGTTCCTGCACAGGGCTGCTGTGTTTTCCTGCTTCTAACTTTCCAATTTGATTATTTCTGGGCCCTCCTTCAGAAAATTTCTCTTGCAGATGTGGACTTTTTTTTTCCCCCACAAGTCTCAATTGCGTGGGGGCTTATGCAGTGCAGGATGGACTTTCCCTGTGTCCCTACAGGGAAATTTGCCATGTACGTGTTCTGCATCCATTGGCTATCCCATTTTGCTTCTGAGGCTAATACAGGGAGCATGACTGAAGTGCTTGGCACATTGATTCAGTGGCACCAGAGGTTAATTACCTGCAGCATCCTTCAATCTGTTCAGCTGTAATCTCCAGTTTCTCATAGTGCTGATAACACCACCTTTGGGGAGTAATTCTCCTCCATATTCTCTCAGGGATGCACATTTCCCCAGAGTACAGCACCTCTGCATTCGAAGCCAGATGTTTAAAGCCCACTGACTTCTGAGTTTTGCAGTTTTGCAATGGGAGTAAAAAGCGCATTTTTTTCTTCAGGACCCACAGCATGGTTTGGAGCTGCATACTCAGAGCCCCCATACTGTGCATTATTAAATCCTTTTAGAAGGTTTGGCCATTAATATCCAGGCTCCATTAGATAGTTTATAGTTGGTTACTGTTACATATTTGTGTAAGGTGACCCACCTGAGACGTGTTATCATCAGGATTGCACCTTGAGTGAAATGCAATGGGACGCTCTCAAAATAACTGGCCTTGGAAGGGAGTGCACCATGGATGTGGATTTGGGTTCCAGGGTAGGAAACTTAGTGAGTGTTCCTGCCTGATGTGACAACTGCTACCACTTTCTCTTCTGTCTTTGGTGCTAAAGGCAGTAGGAACAGGAGAGAAAATAACCATAATTTGTAAGTAAAGGATATTCTTTCTCATTCCTAACAGCATCTCAGCAGATTCTCTCTCCTTCCCCGTTTATCTTCTAGCCCTTCTATGTGGCAGAAAGTTGCATAGTTTTCTGAGGTTTTAGGGGTATTTAGATCTTGAATTTTAAATAAGAAAAATTACTATCCGTACGTGTTTTCTATCAAGTCTGTATACTCCCTGAGCAGAGAGAAATGGGTCTGATCTCAGAGAAATGCAGTTTTATTCTTATGTGTTTGTGTCTGAAAATGATCAAGTAGAGGAGTAAAAGGTAAGGATAAAACTGAGTGAATGTAAAAACTTGCAGAAGTGTAAACAATGATTCAATATTTCTTTTAAAGTGTGACTCATTATAAGGAAGTAAATTAGGATGTAAAAAATAATACATGCCTTTCCTTAAAGTGCTAATTTGCTATCCCACATGTAACACTGCACGGAGAAATGTTCCTTGTCTTAAAGAAACATCATCTTCCTGATTTTTGAATTGTACTTTACTGCAGATCAAGAGTGTGATTACAAAGCACCTTACACGGTGAAAGTGGAATGTGCAACTTCTTTAAATTCAGTCAGATTTTAGAGTCTTACTGATACCTGAATTTGCGTTTTAGTAGTCATGTGCCTCCTCTGGAGATTGTTACTTGTTGTTTCTGATTTACAGAGTGGACTGACGCCCCTCCACCTGGCTGCCCAAGAGGACAGGGTCAATGTAGCAGAAGTTCTGGTTAACCAGGGAGCTGCTGTGGATGCACAGACAAAGGTACGAACACCACTGCCGCTTGAAATATTTCCTTTCAGGGAGGCATGAGCCTCTAGATAGGACTAGGAATTGATTTCAGGGTGGAACTGAAATCGCAGCAGAGAAACATTCCTTGTAATAAATTATTGCAGAATGTATTCTGAAAACTGAAGATTCATGAACTTGGGTGTTTAATGTCAAGCTCAGCCTTTGAGCAGTAAGCTGATTTCTTGCCAAATATTTAGATCAATATAAGTTTGGATTGTATCCTATTATTGTGCTTTACCGAAGGTAAGTGGAATTGATCTAGTTTTTGAATAAGGAAACTGTTATCTAATATGAAATAATATGAAATACACATATCCAGTGGTGGTCCAGTTCAAATTCACTTGCCTAGAAATAGTTTTGCCTAAATATTTGGACTCCTAAATAAGAGACCTGGATTTTCAAGGTGCTTGTGGATGGCTTTTGAGACCCCCAGTGACGACACCTCCCACTTCTCAGTATTGCTTTTTAAGACCCACGTCCTGAAGCAAAGACCCTTTGCAGAAATTATTTTATGCTCTCTAATGATGTGCAGTGCTCAGAATTTAATGATAATGACCTCAGTGTTGATTACACTTATGTTCCTCATGCGTTGTCTAGATCTTGGAGGCATTCCTTCAGCTGGGCAAGAAATCAACTGAGATTGAATACTTGGACTGTAGCAGATCAAATCAGCTAAATGAACCAGGTCTCACAATCTGGCCTGCACTCTTTTGCAGAGTAGTAGCTTTCACAGCTCTCTGCAAGGTGTATGCCACGAGTTAGGTGCTGTGCTTGCATCCCAGGAACGTCCAGGTGTGTCAGACTGTCCAGCAATATTATCATATCACAAGGACAGCTCAGAAAGGACTCAGTCCATCATGTCTGGCTGCAGCTCAGCTGATTATTATCTGTGGCAGAGGGAAAAGTCATTGTTATCTGATTTCTCTACAGTGTAATTCCAACAGTACCAGCTGCTGATTTCAGTAACCTTATCCTGACATTAATCCGAAATAGTTTTGCTAAAATCCCAGGAGCATCTCCAGGTTTATACTTGGTAACATATCCTCAGCCTGTATTTTACAGATGAATCAGGGTTCTTACCTGCCAGATCACCCAGTAGCAGATGAGATCTGCCTTCATTCATTCTTTGCACGATTTCCTCAGGTGAATGTGGTTGCCTTCCTAGAGATACTTTTTACCAGGTTTTGGTTTCAGTAGCAGGACATTGCAGAACCTGTTCTTCTAACTTGGTCAGAGCTGTATCACCTCCCAAGCCATACAACTTAGACGTGTTTGCCTTTGCCCCTCTGTGCAGTGCTCTTGTCTGTCCCACAAATAGCAGCCAGTCTAAGGAGACATTTATATTGACAGGTGCAGGCAGACACACGTTTGCTTTGCTGACTCTCCAGTGTCCAAATAGGATCCCATTCTGGGCTGCAGTGGCCTTTCAGTCACATTAGGGTGGTGGAAACCTCTGAGGTACTGTCACAGCTGAGAGGCAGGCAGAGAATGTCTGCTGGGTCCCAGGGACAGCCTGGCGCAGCTGCAGAAGCTCTGTACTCAGCTTCAGGCCTGGCAACGTGGTGGAGCAGGCAAATGACTCTGTAGAGACACATGGAAAAGGGGCTTCAGTTTATCATTTATCATTTATTCTCTGTGTGGAACTGAATTTCTTAATGGCAGCTCTGAAGGTTGACCTAGTTGTTTGGTGAAATGGGGGAAAATAGTCATATTTGACTGTGTGCAACATGAATCCTGTCATCTGTAATAATCATATAATTTTAAAGAAGACAGAAGTAAATCCCTTTTTGTTCACCCTCATTCCTCAGTTGCATGTGTAACTAGTGTGAATAAAGAATAGTTTCCCAGTACACTCTTGTTTCCATGGGACTGCCCCATAATTGTTAGGAGGTGGCTCAGGAACTCGTAAGTCAGGTGAAGTCATGTTGCATTGAAACAGAACTGCTTTGGGGTGTAAGAAGTCACCTGTCTGGGGAAATTCTCCATGCTGTAGGCTTCTGTGGGGAAGAGCACTTGCAACAGCTTGTCCTCTGTCCACCCTACTAGCTAGTCCTCCCTGCTGTAGGGCACTGTCTGCTCCATGGGAAGAGACTGCCTGCATGCCTTGCAGGATTCTATTAGAGTGGAATGAGCTCAATGCTTATGCACTGGCACGAGCTTGGTGCTTTTCCACTGGCTTCTGCAGGGTCCCATCTGCTGGGTTTGTGCAGCAGTGAGCCCTCCAGGCTCCACAGAGTCAGCCACATGGAGGTTGTCTGCCAGATATCTGCTCGCTGCTGCCTGTGATATAAGAAAATGCAGTAGCGGATGTTTTAGCAGGGAATAGTTTCTGGATAAACTGATAATCACCTCGAGTTCCTTAGGAAAGAACTGAAAAACCCTGAGTTTCTACAGTGAAGGAAAAATGTTATGATATAAGAACGGCCATACTTCGACCTCATGTTCTATACAGGTGAAGGTTAGATGATTGGCTTGTAAAATAGCAGCTCTGTAGTTACAAGCTCTCCCATTTAGATGGATTAACTGTACATACTGCCTCTAAAACCAGAGGCACTGCGGGACAAGATAAGCAACAGCTGAGTTGGCTTTGGAGGCACTGTTGCTATGCTTGCATGTTTGCATGATTCTGTCCAGCATGTCCAGTTTGGATTCATTCCTTTGGACATACAGCAGCAGAGATGTGGCCATCCGTGCCTTAAAAGTCAGTGAAGCAGCACAGCTCAGAGTGACGTTATGTTGGTGATCTCTGCTACCAGCAGTGTCACCACTAACCTTCTGTTTTCTTCCCTCCATTCCACATCCATGTGCTTTTCTAATCTCAGTTTTTGGGGCATAGATGACTGTTCGGTAGAATTTTTTTTGTTGTTGTTGTTTTATTTATTTATTTTTCCCCCTTTTCACATTTCTCATTTCCCCAGGAAAAGTAAGCATAGGTTATGTCACTCCAGCACAGTACCTGTCAATAGGGGGAGAACACTTCATATCATTTAACTTAATATCACTAGGTCATTGAACTCTTGAGTAGGGACCAATGAACTATCATCTTCCTCATCTGGTACATGTTCTTCAGTCATCATTTATATATAACTTACCCTCCCTGTGAAAACATCTAGAGTCTGCAGTTCTGACACGTGGGAGTTCTGACCCTGTTCACACTCTGAGGGCTGCATGCATTTTGGGGAGTTTTCAGGTGGTTAAAGGAGAAGATGGGGCAGAAACACATTTTGCATCTTGAAGTTGCATCAGGAAAGAAAAAAAAAAAACAGTGTTGCAGAAAATCACTTGTGCAGGGGATTAGTCCATATGATTAGGATCAGTTCTGGCTATATAACTTATGAGCATTTTCAAAATTGCTCTCAGAAGTGAACGCTTGCATCTGTGGGTTCCTCTTGGGGTGATTTCTGTCCCAAGAAATTTTTTTCCTGACCTTTGTAGCAGAAAAAGGCATGAAAGGAAGAATAGCTGCTGGTTATGAAGTCCATTTATTAATAGTGTTGTGGGATCCTTCTGGTTTTGCTGCATCAATTAACTAAATAGCCTCTAATCCCAGAGCTGCAGGAGTCTAAATCAATGCTGAAGTGTAAACAATACGGGTGTAGCTGGCCAGAAATAGTGCTTGAGAGGCCATAAGGCTGCTCCTGCCACTTGAAAATGAGATTTTGTTATGTGGTTTAAATTCAACCACATTAGAAAATGCACTTCAGGTGGTAAAGTTTGAGCTGCTTCAAAACCTTTCACATTTAGAGAGCTTTAATAATTGTATTTGGTGTTCACAAAAGGCATGTTAGTGTCCTGCAGCAAAGGCAGCAGCTCTTGCCTATTCTGACATTGCATTTGTTTGCCTGCATTTAGGTATGCAGAAGAGTTTTTGGTGCTGAAAATGTTCTGTGTAGTATCATGCTTAATACAAGGCATGCTCATCCCTTCACAATAATATTGGGAGTTGAAAATCAGTCTGAAGCCATGGCTGCAAGCAGATATCCCTTCTCTGGTGGTCATGCCGAGTGTAAAAAGCTGTCCTGGTACATGTGATGTTGCTTTTGTTTCAGGGCTTTTGTGCTGGTAGTTGGCACAAGTAAATATTGTTTCATGGCTCAGCAGGTCTCCACATGTCATTTTTCCACTGTTTATCCCGTTGGATACTGTAGTTGTAGGATACAGCAGTACAGTGATGGACTGGCAAAGAAGACTGAGAGAAAAGTGCTGGTTCAGTCAAGGATGAAAAGCAGGGTTTGGAGCTTTTATTTCAGTGCAGGCTTTTTTTGGTCACTACACTCTTGGTGTCGGGCCTCCCCTGGGGGAATTGCTGGTCTCTCAGTCCCTGGCTGATGACTGTCTGGAAAACAAAGCCAGTATTAAACTGTCTTTTGTTTCTAAAACTGTATTTTTGGTAGGAGATAATGGTGGCTGAGAGGTCACGATGTTCTTTTGTAGGTTGAGCTGGGATATTTATTTCAGATTTATTCAGGTCTGCCTACTTTGTTCTGACAGGAGCCCCATAACAGCCTGAGTTCATAACAGCAATCCAGCTTTTCCACTGGAATATCTGATTTTCAGATGCAGGAAGAGATAAGAAGGAGGCAGGGAGGGAGGGAAGTCCTATTGAGAAAAATTGCTTTCGTACAGAACAAACATGCAAATACAGGTGTCTTCAGTGTATCTTCATGGCACATTATCTGTCTCTCCTTGGCTCTTTGTACATGCTCAGTCGTTATCAAGACATGTCTGTGGAAATTTCCAGCCTAATAATATGTAATAATGAACCTTTGCGAGGTACTGCAATGTGTTAGGTCCTGATTCAGCAAAGCAGGGAAGTATCTGTGTGTGTACACGTAGTGATATTTGGATCTAAAGCAATTTCTAGCCCTATAAACAATAATGCTGTAGCTTCATTGTCTGACATTTACAGCAGAAAAACAAAAACTGAGCAGCTTGAGAGTCAGCATGACTAGAAAGATGCAGTAATTCAAGCTGTTAAGATTTATGGTTATTGCCAGTGGAGGATATTTAAGTAATTCATTGACATGATACACAAGACTTGTGATAATTCCCCTCAAAAGTAAAAATTGAAGGGCAAGAGAATAAAGGATTCTTTATGTTTTCTATTATAAATGAAAAGTTCAGTATTTCTGATTTTCTTGGCACTTATTATTGTAGCTTTTGATAAAACCTTCCCAGCTGCTAACTCCCGTGTTGCTGCTCATTCTTTAAAACAGCCAGAAGGTGATGTCTGTTAGAGCTGTGTTAAACAAAAGCCCTGGTTTTCTTGGAAGTAACTTTTTCAATATTAGGCTGCCTCCTAAATCCCTTAGTGCTTTGCCAGTAATTATAACTAAGCCTGAACTGCTGTGCAGAAAATTATATAATTGTAAGCTGGGTCTTGTTATTTTGTTTTTGCTTTTGGTGGTTTTTTTTTTAAAGTGGGGTTTTTGTTCTTTTGGGGTTTTGTTTGTTTTGGGGGGGGGAGTTAATTATTAATATCTTTTGAAGCAAGATATTTTAGCCTCCTGGGCTAAATATTGGTCGTGTGGGCACCTTTCTATAGAGAATAAAAGTAGCAAGCTCAAGTGGCCTTGAGAATTACTACTTTTATTGTTAATCTAACTGTGTAGTTGCAGAATCTGCCAGTTGGAGTGTTTCAGAAAAGTCAGTAGAATACCTTGGTTTAGGTGAGGATCTTGGGATACAATTGTTGTGCCTTACTGAGCTGGAAGGAGTTGAATGCAGGAATCTGAGCTCTAACTGAGAAGTTAAGGCTCTCCTCCCTAGGTTTCAGCCACTCAAAGGGCATTTTGCTCGCTAGTTTCGCTCTGGCCCATGCCCTCGCACCCCGTGCTGCTGGCTGTGAGCATGAACATGTCCCGTGCTGAGGGCCAGTGTGCCCAGGCAGCCGTGACACGCCGTGCCACGTCTCTGTCCCTCTGCTGTCAGCCGTGCCACATCTCTGTCCCTCTGCCGTCAGCGACCGGGCGCTGCCTCGCCAAACAGGACCTGACACGAGATGACCACAGGCTGCTGCAAACTTAAAAGAAAGCTCCCAGGACCCTCCAAGGACCTCAGGCAGGGGACTGGTGTTTTGCCACCAGGCTAAGCAGGTGCCCACACGGCTGCTGGGGACACGTGCGGTGCCTGTGGCGGGAGCTGCCTCTCAGTGCACACCCCTCCAGCTGCCACACGCGACCAGGCCAGCAGCACCAGAGCTTCAGAGGAAGCCTCCTTCAGATTCAGCTGAATTGTGACCCTGGAAATGTCATGGTTTCCACCATAAATTGGGAGGAGAAGGAGGAAAAGCTTTCACTTAGTCCCTGATTTAAACAGCAGACTAGTCAGGAGTGACAAAGAGCATCAATAATTGTACCTGCACCCGTTTTTGAAGGTACCACACGTAAGTCTCAAAGTATAACATTTCTTGAAGGAAACTGTCACTGTACTGCAGCAAGTATGGGGGGGTTGATAGCTCCTTTTTCAGTATTCATTGTTACAGGCTGGAGAGGAGCCTTTACAGATCACTTCAAAGGGAAAGCTGAGATCAGCTGGTCTTGCCTCTCTGATATGCTCCAGATTTTCATGTTTTAGGGTTATTAGCAGGGGGCTCTCGGCAGGTGGTCCTTGACTTCAGATTTCATCTCTCCAGTTGGTTTAATGCTGGTTTTTTTTTATTTTTTTTGACCTTACTGGTCATGCTAAGAGGCCTGTATTTTGAAGGGGGAAAAGGGAATTAAGTTTTTGTAGGAGGAGGTCTCACAGCGTTATTTTTTTACTGTTTTTTGAACTGTTTTGATAGCCTGGCCATCCTTTAATCGGAGTTTATCTTTGGCCCATTGTAGAGGCAGGGGATGTAGAAGCTGTGTTTGAGGTACGTGACTGTGAGTCATCATTCTGCTGAAGAATTGAGATTCTGGACAGCCCAGGGAGCCCTGAAGAGTCAGACTCTGGGCACTCCTAGAGCAGGAAGTTATTTGGCTAACCCTAAACTAACAATATCTGTAAGATGAGGTCCGTGGGTTCAGTTCATGATTACGTTTAAGCTACTGCTCCGGCTCTTACCACTGTGGGCTATTATTCTGTGCAGGAAAAGTTCCTTGTAGTCATTTGGCATCTGATCCAATGTTCACATAAGTCAGCAGAAAGTTTCATTATGCTTATGCCAATGGAATTTCAATTCATTACTGTTTCTGGTACTGATTAACTAATCCTGGTTGTCAAAGTTAGTAGTTTCTTTAGATGGCAAAGGGTATATCATTAACTGGAAACGAATAACACACCCTCATTTAAGGTAACTGTCACAGCTACCATCTCCTAGCATGTGTTAATACAACTGAAATTAGGTAACCTTATGTGAAGTACTATCAGAGGCAAAGTGACATGAAAAAAATGGCATGTCTAAACCAATGGACACTTGAGACTTCCTTCTAGTGGAAATAGATCACATCAGAGGTTTTCTCTTTCTTTCTTTCTCCTGAGCTTTGACTTGATGGTTTGAACATGTGTAGTGCTGGCTCCTGAACGGCGGGCTGACCTTGGACTTGTCTCCTTGGTGCTTTTGACCAAGTTGTCTGACCTGAGCACACCTCACTGACATGGATATTTAAATACAGGACGACAGGCTGCAGATTTGAACTGTGTGCTTCTGCCTCTTGGGCACCAGGCTTTTATTTTCAAAGCAGGAAAGCGAAGGCATTTTTTTCACCTTTAAATAGGAGCAGCAGGTGCCTGGTCAATACAAGACCAGCCTATCTTTCAGTGTTTCTACCCAGAAGGTTGGTCTTTGGATCTAGTTCCAGATCATTTATGGGTAAGAATTGGGGAAGACCAAGGCAGATATCATGGTGTGAGTCTGTTACAGACCACCCAACCAGGATGAAGAGCCAGATGAAACATTCTCTGAGCAGCTGGGAGAAGTCTCACAATCCATGGCCCTTGTTCTCCTGGAGGGCATCAACTTACCAGATGTCTGCTGGAAGTACAACACAGCAGAGAGGGAACAGTTCAGGAGGTTCCTGGAGTGTGTGGAAGAGAATTTCCCAAGGTAGCTGGTGAGGGAGTCAGCTAGGGAAGGCTCCTGCTGGACCTGTGTTTGTAACAGACTGGGGGGCGAGCTGATGGTCAGAGGCTGTCTTGGGCACAGTGATCCCAAAATGGTAGTTCTTCTTGGAGAAGTGAGAAGGGAGGTCAGTAGAACTGCCACCTTCCAAAGGCAGACTTTGACCAGGTTAGGAGACTGGTTGAGAGAATTCCTTGGGGAATGTCTCCTGAGGGGGTAAGAAATCCAGGAAAGCTGGATATGCCTCAAGAAGGAAATCTCAAAGGCATGGAAGCAGGCCATCCCTGTGTGCCAAAAGATGAGCTGGCAGGGAAGAAGCCTGGCCTGGGTGAACAGAGGTTTTTTGCTGGAGCTCAGGGGAAGAAAAAGGAAAGTTTATGACCTTTGGAAAAAGGCGTGGGCCTCACTCAGGAGGACTACAAGGATGTTGTGAGGTTATGCAGGATGAAAATTAGAAGGGATGAAGTCCAACTAGAACTTAATCTGTCTACTGCTGTAAAAGACAACAAAAAAATCATTTCAATGAATACAGTAGCAAAAAAAGGAGGCTGAGAATCTCGCTTCTTTATTGGATGTAGGGGGAAACATTGGCAAAGGATGAGGAAAAGGCTGAGGTACTTAATGCCATCTTTGCCTCAATCTGTAGTAGTAAGACCAGTTGTTCTCCAGGTACCCAGACCCCTGAGATAGAAGAGAGGCATGAGGAGCAGAAATTTCCATAATCCAAGGGGAAATAGTCAGTGGCCTGCTACACCACCTAGACATTCACACACGTCTGTGGTTTTGCATGGGATCCACCTGAAAGCACTGAGGGAGCTGGTGGAAGTACCCACTGAGCACTTTAATTGACTTTCATGAGAAAGTGTGTTTTTTTCCAAGGCTGGAGGATTTTTCACATTGTCCAAAGAAATAAAGCATAATGGGATTTTTCCTTTTTCATGCCTGTTTGCTTTTTTTATTATTTTTTTTTTATCATTTTCTTTTTTAATCAGGGCTCGTGCGGGGTATTCACATTTACTAACTGCTGACGTTCCTTCTAGATGGGATACACTCCTTTGCACGTTGGCTGCCACTACGGAAACATAAAAATTGTGAACTTCCTTCTGCAACATTCCGCGAAGGTCAATGCCAAAACGAAGGTGAGTGTCCCGCCTCTGCCCGCTGGCCCCGCGGAGGCGGCCGCGGCCGCCGTGCCAGCGCAGCCCTGCCTCCGCTCTTTCCTTGTGCCTGCAGAACGGGTACACGCCGCTGCACCAGGCTGCGCAGCAGGGCCACACGCACATCATCAACGTGCTGCTCCAGCACGGCGCCGCGCCCAACGAGCTCACCGTGGTAAGTGCCGGGCTGAGAACGGCGTGGTGGGACGGGAGCAGAGGGAGTGACTGTTCCCGCCACCCCCGCACCCTCTGCGCCGTCACCTCTCCCAGAAGGAGAACGGCGAACGCCTGAAAACCTCTTCATTTTCATCCCGTTTCATCCCGCTTATAAAGCCTACTATCCAAATATTTGTTTCCCTTTTCTTTTACGTTCTTCTGTATTTAACCAGCGGTTCCTATGCTCCTCCTTGCTAACATTCAACTTCTGTTACAAATGTTTCAATTGCTAGAACGGCAACACTGCCCTCGCCATCGCTAAGCGGCTTGGCTACATTTCAGTTGTGGACACGCTGAAGGTGGTGACAGAAGAGACCATGACTACAATTGTAAGTGCAGTTCAGTTTGGCAGGAAACGGAAGAATATTTCCAAAGCCGGAGTACGACTGACTACGGAGATTCCAGTCACCTATTTCCTTTTAGCGGTATAAAGTCGATATTAAGTGAAACTTGAGCTGTTTCCAAGGTAGTAGACCCTATGAGGGATGTACACAGAAAGAGCACCAACTGAGCAGAAAATGGCCAATGTAAAGGACTGCTCATAACTGTAGCGTTTCTCCACAGAATGTTTGTCCACGCATCTTGTTGTTTAGGGAACAGTTTTGCAGCTGAAAAGATGTTCCTACAGGCTTGTGTAAACAGAAGCTGCTGCCCTCCTTTGAGAGCATTTCCCAGCAGTCTGATGTTTAATGGCTTGAATTTGACCTAAGAAAACCCATTCCAGTACAAAAAAACGGTTGGAATTTACTTAGAAGTGCCTCATTGTGTGGTTTGTGGCCCTTCCATAGGATGGTGAAAGGCTGTGTTCTGCAAACAGCCGCAGTCAGCCCTTGCATCCCCAAATATCCATTCCCTGATGTGGATGTGAGCTCCAGCTTGTCCGTCGTCCCTCTCAGGAAGCATTACCCAGGAGACATTGAAGGGACTAGCGGTGGTCAAATATTACCTGCTGTCAGAAAAATTCACAGAATCCAAACTGTTTCTCAGAAAGATCTTTTGTTCACTAATGTTTTGCCAAATTGCTCTCTGAAGAAAACAGTTTTCTGAGGCGAGGCGCCTCCATGCATTACCATAGTAATAAAGCCCAAATAGGGTCTGAAGAACATAAATTCAGAATATTGGCAGCAAATATGCTTTTTCCTTTCAGCAACTATTTTTCTTCTTCTGATTAAAAAAAAGATAAAATGTACATGTATGTGTTTAGACATGTACATAGACATATCAAGGGTGGAAAACAGTTACCATGTGTGTTCCATGTTTTGCATCACCCCTTTGTGTCGTGTAAGCAGGTGGTTGCAATATGGGGAGCTTTTGGGATGACAGGCAGATTTTAGTTCTGTTACTGCATGCACCTTTTCTTCCTATGACTTTCCTGACTGTGGTTTCAGTAGTTTACAGAAAATCCACCACACAAAAGATAAATTTCAGAATAATAAGATATAAAGGAATATGCTAGAAAATAATGCCGATTTTTTTTTTTTTTCTTACACATTTTCTCTGTGTTTCCTCAGGAACAAATTTCTCTTTAGAATGATTCCAAGACATCTTTCCACACAAAAAAATTTGATGGGGAGTATTATACAGGATAGCAAAACTTGAATTACTACCTACTTTTCAATTAGGTAGCTGCAGAAAAGCCACACATTTATACTAAAAACTTTCAATATCAAAGGTTGTTCTTGGCTTTTAGCACCAAGAAGCTGGGGCTCTTTGTGCTGCATAAAGTGACTGACCATTTATCTTGTGTAGGTGAAGAGCAGAGAGATGGTGGGTCATGCTCTGAATTGTGCTGGAGGAAATGTTAGATGCTGAAAGATGTATACAGCCTCAAATACCTACTCTCAAGAGAAGCCCAGAAATAATTTCCATTAAAATCAGAATATGCTACTTATTGTGTGTGTAATTTTGAGACTTTGGAAGTCTAGACGTGAAATCTGATTTACAGTTGAGGGTCTTAAAACTTCGGTTAAACTGCTGAAACTTATTTTTTGAGGCTTGTGGCTAAACAACTCCCAAAGCTAAATTTAAAGGCATCAGGGGTGAACATAGCCAATTTTACTGTAATGTGTACTCAAACACCTATAAAAAAAAGTCCAGTAATACCTGAAAGAAAGTCCAGTGATTTTGCCGGTTTAACAATGTGTTAAAAAGCTTTACAAGTAATTCCCACAAAATGGGAATTTTGTAATAATAAAATAATAAAAAGCATTAGGCTTTTTGTAGGTTTTGTAATGTTTGAGCATGGAGGAGCTCTTCTGCCTATATCAAGCGATGGCAGTAGCCTAAGAAACATGAAATGCCAGGTGAGTAGTCGTAAAGCCAGAGTAAAACTGAAATCTTTCAAAATAAGTGAAAATGGAAAGGCTATTTTGCCCTCCTGAACTTTTTTATGATTTCTTATTTGCATATGAAGCATAAGAACTAATGATGGTTTAAAAAAAAATACAATCTGAAGCCCCCATAAAGATGGCAGTGGGTTTTTGTTTGGGTTTTTTTTTTTTTTTTACTTTGTTTTGTTTGGTTTTGTTTTTAATTCCACTGCATGCCTTGAATGGTATCTCTGCTGAAGCTTTTGTCTGACCCAAACCTCTACCAGTGGTTGTTGTGCTGTACCCCAGCTGGAAAGTAAAAAGTCCATGTGTATGTCATTCATGGGATACAGGTATTCTAGGAACAGATTTCAGGTGCATTCAGAACTTTTTTTTTCTGCTTCTCTATTTCTTTCTATTGGTCTTTGAGTCTGAATCAATATAAACATTGGGATGAAAATCATGCAACCACTTCTGAGTGTCTTTCATGTACAAACCCCTTCAGGAGTATCATTTAGCCTGCATGTGGTTACAATTGTTCCTATTTGTGGGGGGGAAAAAAAACAATTCATGCTGAGGCACCTGTAAAAAAATTCACATAGGTTCAGCCCCTCCCAAATTGCAGAATTCTTCTGGTGTCAAAGGAGAAATACTTCCCTCAGAAAGTTTGGTTTTATTAGAGATGACATATTCCTTGCTCAAAACTACCTAGAGTTCTTATTAAACCCCCTAAAATGAAGTACATTTCAGTATATGTGATTCTTCTTTTGATACCATCATCTAAGCTTTCCGTTCATGCTTTTTCTACTATGATAATATGAACATAGTTTAAGAAACAAATGCAATATTGCCTATTTCTGTAGTCTTTTTAATGTATAGTTCAATGCATCTTTAAAATAGAAAGTGAATAAGAAGCTAAAAAATTAGGTCTTGTTTTTCTAACTGCAGATAAAAATCTTGCATTTGATTTTAAAAATAACTAGAATTTTAAGAAAAATTGTCTACACTCTAAAATTACTTTTTTTTCTATTACAGACTGTTACAGAAAAGCACAAAATGAATGTACCCGAAACCATGAATGAAGTTCTTGATATGTCTGATGATGAAGGTATTAAAAATTTAAATTTTTTTTTTTCACTCTATGTGGTTGCAAGAAATGTCTGTTTAAACAAACTCAAGACTACCGCACATTATTAGTTGGATATGGTCATTGCACATTTGTTATTGTTGTACATTGATTTTGTTGACACATCAATAGTATGTGCTTTTTTTTAATTATTTTGTTTGTTTAAATCATGCAGTTCGTAAAGCCAATGCCCCTGAAATACTCAGTGATGCTGAATATTTGTCAGATGTTGAAGAAGGTATTTGTGCGTTTTTGTATTGCACTGATATTTAACTTAAGCCTCTTCCTTTTATTCCATCTGTCTGAAAACTAATCCTTTCAGATAATTTTCTTATTATCCCACTAACAATAACTTCTACTTTACAATTAAGAGTGCTTTCAAAAATTCTTTGAGCTGTTGCTGATAATCCTCTAACATTTTTCCTGAATTTCTTAAGATTTTTTGATCAAATTGCCTTCACTTCCCTGGAATAATCATTTTGCTGCTGCTTCTGTAAAGTGAATAACTGTTTTATTGTTTTAGCTGAAAAATGAAATACTAACAAGAGGGTAAAATATCAAAACACTTTGAAAGAAATTGCTGATAGTGGAAGTCAGTGGCAGAAAGAACAAAGTTCTTGTTTTGTTTAAAACAAGTGACTGTGTTCAATTTTCTTGTTTTTCTTTAGTCAATCTTTCTTCATCCCTATTGATGTATTTACTTTTAGTTTTCATAGCATTCAAGCAGCAATGTGTAAAAGATATTTCACTTCTTTGTGTGCAACTCTTGTTTAATTCATGCATTGAGGCTTTTGGTTTGTTTCCCGTCTGTCATTGTGTTCCCAGCACTGCAGTTCCAAATGGATCATGTTCTTACCCTACATACGTGTTTTCCAAATGGCTCTCCTAGGCCATTGTCCTGCTCAAAGTACTGCATTGTTTCAGCTGACGGGAACACTGATACATAACTGTGTGAGTTAACAGGGCAGTAACTTTCTGTGTCCCACTGCACAGCGAGGTACAGACGAGAAACAGCCTCTGGGGAGCCTGGGTGCTGGAACTAAAGATGCAAATTGTAATGTGTGGGATTGTTTTTAAAGCCAAATCTGTGGAGGGTTTTTCTAGGCACTGACTCCCAGTATAACAAGGACCAAAACAACAATTAGGAATGGAGGTAATACAGTTGATTATGTTGCATGCCTTGCATGCTGCAGACTGTATTCTGCACCCGTGTTGTTGCCAGGGGAGCTGAGAGACTCATTTATACATAAACAGTCCTGCTCTGCATCCTTGTGTCTAAACTGGAGAGAGAGATTTGATGGATGGACAGCTCTGTGGCTAAGGAATTGACTAAGGGGCACTCAGAGTTGTATTCAAAGACTCAATGTCCAAGTGGAGACCAGTGATTTGTGCCATTCCTCAGGGATTGGTATTGGATCTGGTGCCATTTCACATCTTTGCTGGCAATGTGGACAGAGGGATCAGTGCATGCTCAGCAGGTTTGCTGATGACACCCAGCTGTGTGGTGTGGTTGACACACTGGAAGGAAGGGATGCCACCCACAGGGTCCTGGACAGGCTGGATAGGTGGGACCGTGTGAAACTCATGATGTTCAGCAAGGCCAAGTGCAAGGTCCTGCATCAAGATCAGGGCAATCCCAAGAATAAATACACGCTGGGTGGAGAATGGATTGGGAACAGCCCTGAGGAGGAGGATTTGAAGCTGTTGGTGAAAGAGAAGCTCAGCATGACCTGGCAATGTGCACCTGCAGCCCAGAAATATCCAATTGTGTCCTGGGCTGCATCCAAAGCACCATGGGCAGCTCTCACAAGACCCCATCTGTAGTGCTGCATCCAGCTCTGGGCTCCCAATGTGAGAAGGACGTGGAGCTGTTGGAGCAAGTCCAGAAGAGGCCACAAAGATGATCAGAGGGCCGGAGCACCTCTCGTGTGAAAACAGGCTGAGGGAATTGGGGTTGTTCATCCTGGAGAAGGTTCCAGGGAGACCTTAGAGCACCTTCCAGCACCTAAATGAGATCTGTAGGAAAGTTTGAGAGGGACTTTTTTCAAGGGCATGTAGTGACAGGACAAGGGGAATGGATTTAGGCTGAAAGAGGGTAGATTTAGATTCACTCTTAGGAAGAAATTCTTCACTATGAGGGTGGTGAGAAACTGGAACAGGTTTCCCAGCGAAGATGTGGATGGTCCATCCCTGAAAATGTTCAAGGCCAGGCTGGATGTGGCTTTGAGCAACCTGATGTAGTGGAAGGTGTTCCTGTCCATGGCAGCAGAGTTGGAGCAAGATGATCTTTGAGGTCCCTTACAATCCAGGCCATTCTATGATACTGTGATGACAGGGTCTTTTTTCAAACCCAGCACTGAAAGGGAGCTCACAAATCAGGTAACAGGTGTTTTGCAAGGCTTGTGATGAATTACAGGCTTTGAGGTGGTAACTGCTGGCCTGTGTCTCTTCCCTGACTTGCCTATGTCTCTAAAGACAACTCTGTGACACCCATCCCTGCAACTCCTCAGTGTTAGTGGGGTATTTATATACGATCCATCCACTTACACCAGTCGAAACAAATCTGTTCAAGATGGTGAGGCACTCTGACAAATCTCAGAGCCAGGGAGCTGATTTCCAAGTGGGAGAAAGGCACAAATTTAGCAAACAAATCCAAGTTCTCCCTCGCTTGGCTGGTGTTCATGTCATCAGCCAAAACTCTTCAGTGAGACAGACTTGTTGAATGGCTTCTCAATGAGCCACAGCCCTCAAGATTTCTCTCACAAGAGAAATTGAGGACTTGGAAAATAGAGACTCAGAGCTCAGGGAGAAATGTCAGGAAACCATTTCCTTGTGTTTTATGTCTTGCTGTGCCCACTAAGTAAGTATTTACATGGGAATTTTGTAATTTCTCTTCCCTGCTGAGGACAGTTTGGTTTGGAGTCAAACTGGTTGAGAAGAGACATTTTTTATTCTTTTTCCTAGACTACTCTGGCAAATCTGCCCAAATGAGGTTAAGTGCTGGGAAATTGCTACACCACCAAAAAGACATGGTGTTTTTTTTAAAGATGCAAACATGATTTTGTGGGGAAAAGAAATGAGGGCTCACCTTCATACACAGCAGTTTGTAGAAGAGCAATTCTAGCGCACACTGAGCATGCACCGTCCTTTTATTTTTAAAGAGATTGCAGATCTTATAAATGTGAAACCTGAGACCGGGGGAGCTGCGTCTTTCCTCTCACCGTCTCCATCTGGGAGCTGGCTCCCCATTCAGCTGGGAGTCCCAGCCCTGTGCCTGTGGCCATGGGGCTGGTGGGAGCAGGGCTCAGCCGTGGTAAAGCCCAACTCCAGTTGTCTGCAGGAGGCCTGGAAGGAATCCCCTCCTCTGCAGCGTATGCTCATCCTCTCAGCAGCCCTCTGGGGAGCTGCAGGAGCTTTAATCTGGCACAGGGAGCTGGAGCCCTGCTGTGCCTGCCACAACCCTGCCATGAGCCTGTCACTGCAGCCCTCCCTGAAGCTGCTGCTGCTGTCCCAGAGGGGAAGGGACAGCAAGCCGTGGAAGCTGATACAAAGAGGAGAGAGACTGTGAGCCAGTGAGAGGCAAAAAGAATGCAATCCATAAACCTAATCAGGTGTGGAGAGTTTAGACATTATCAAAAAGCAGTTATTCTTGAGCTTTTAGTTAATTTTTTTTTTTTATTTGGCCTTCAGTAGATAACAAACTTTGGAGTGTAAACCAGGACACTGTTTTAAACCCATTTAATGGAGATGCCTGCCTCAGTAAGAATAAGTATCATGCTAATCAATCCCTGGAAGATTAGACAGAACATGAATGCACACTGCCTGATCCCTGAGTGGGTGCTAAGATACAACAGTTTAAGTGCATTTAAGACAGGTCAGAATATCACCATGCATGGAAATCTGTTATTGGTCATTTTGGGAGGGGTTGATCTATTATATCTTTAAGCACAGTTTTCAGAGTTTCTTTGATTCCATAAAATTTCACAGGTTCATAAATGTTTCAGTGGTTTGGTATTGGCTTTTCTCCATACTTGGTGAAACCAAAACCTGGGCTACAACTTGAAACATCCTCCTTTTTCCCTGTGGCTCTACCTTTCCTGCCATCAAGACAGCTCTGGACAGGCTTTGATGAAGGAGTGGCAAAATCCTCAGGTATCTTTAGCAAAGCCAAATGACAAATGCTCATCTGAATCCCAGCCTATGATTAAATTTTGTCTGGGACTTTTCCCAGGCCACATGATGCCTTCTCTCATGCTGCCAGAGAGCCTGTATTTCTCACTGGCCTCTAAAAAGAACACCTGTCCTGTGCTCCTGCAATTCCAAGCTGTAGGAGACATACTGGGGGACCAGAAAATCAGGGAAGACTTGGGATGAGAAAGGTGATAAGAGGTAAGAAAAAAATTCTTGGGGAGAAAAGAGTAAAAACAGTAGAACCTTCTATCCCAAAAAATAAAACCAAACAAATTGCATGAGGGATAGGCTAGAACATATAACTGAGCAGCAATGCTTGCTGCTCTCCAGAAGTCTAAAAATAGGGGGCATCAGTGAAACTAGCAAGAGGCAGATCCAGCTTGAAAGGGCTGCTCCTCCTGCAAGAGTTAGTTGACTTTTATGACTCCTTGCACAGGTCCTTGGTGTGGGGAGCATAAAAAATTTACACGAGTTCAAAGCGTAACTGGAAGAATTTAAAAAGGAAAAAAAAACCCAGACCTGTTCATGACTGTACAAACTTCTTTCAGGTTTAGAAAATGTGGGCTCAAGTCAGTGCCAGCTAGAAAAACGTCCTGGAGTACTTGTGCTGTTCCATGTTCCCATACTCTCCTGTGAAATGCTGCTGCTGTTGGAGACAGGGTGCACTAGAACTGATGGGCCCTTGCTTTGACCTACTGCCTCTGTTTTTCCCCGGACTTTGAGCTGTTTCCTCTACTTGTGATAGCTGTGTTTACCCACTGTTAGCAGGGACATCACCTTTCTTCAACATGTAGCCTATTAGGAAGGGAAGGATGGCAAAGGCAGCAAAGCAGTGCGGTGTCCTTTGGTGTTTTTTCATCGGTGCCTCATTGTTGGGCATTTCTCTATTGTTTGTGTTCAGAGATGAGTTTCCTCTTCGCTCTTCCGTGGGACCCCCTGTGCAGGAGTTCCGTGTGCTGTGAGCAAACACTGTGCTCACTGTTACCTGAAGCGCAGAGGATTAGGCTGCAGCACCTAATTAAACAGAGTGGGATTGCTGAAACGTGCACCACCCATTTTGCTCCAGCCTCCCACGATCACAAAGCAATGTCTGGAATTCTTTGAAATTACCACTCCTAGATGCAGCTTTTCCTTTGATGAGAACGTTTCATCACAGTAATCCTGCCCCGGCTGGATTAGCTGCAGAGCAGGATAACATCTAATGAATTTCACAGCTCGACTGAATGGGGTTTTTTTACCATTCTCCTTGCTTTTGACCAACGATGCTCTTAAAGAAAATGCCTCTTCTGCTCCCTACAGTGGCGTAGCGCTTGTCCTCAGGTATTGTAAGGGCAGAAGTTTCCAAATTTAGTGGCCCGGTTCGTAGTTGCTGAAAGTTGCCCGGGTCTCTCGCCCTCCCCGGCTCGCTTCCTCGCCTCCCGGGCTGCGGTCCGGTTTTCCCCTGGACACCAGCCCCCCGCACCGAGGGGGGTTGCGCTGAGGCTGGGCTCCCGCAGCCCCCCGGGGCACGCAGCGGCCGGGGATGGGCGCGGGGGGAGGCGCCGGCCCCGGCCGGGGAGGGCGGGCGGAGGCAGCGCCTTCCCGCAGCCCCGCGCTCCCTGCTCAGCCCCGGCGTCAAGTTACAGAAAAACTACACCCTCGCAGCACCCCTATTTACATACAAATAACTGGAGTGCCCGCATTTATGTCACCATTCGAGAGGCTTGCCAAGGGAGGCTGTAATCCAATCAGCAGAAGCTTTAAAGGGACGTCTGCAGAGTGATTAAAGAGGGATTTTTATTTTTTTTTTAAACTTATTATTTTTCGTTTTGTTTCATATTTGCAAAGAACTTTAATCTGAGTTGCGAGGACAAAGATGCACATGTCCTAAAATACATACGAAGAGATCGAGATGTTAAGAAGATCTCAGTTGTTGTGTGGAAAGCGAATATGACCCACAGGGATTAGTTTGCTTGTGCTGGTTTGGAGATTAAGTCTAAATCACTGCTTAAGGACTAATAGGACTAATAGGAATTCTTGGAAACACCAGGGAAAAAAAATCTTATAGACCAGGCTGGTGAAAATGGCTTTCCAAAACAGTAAGACTTTTTAAAGTTTCATTTGATGTATGATGTTTCTGTTTCGGGTTTTTGAATGCTTTCTGGCGTATTGTGAACATTTTAGCTTTTTAACTGCCGCTTAAAATACTGGTTGTTGCTGGGCTGGAGGAGAAAGTCGGTCTGTTTGTTTGCCGTTTGCAAAGCAGTAGCTGAAGGGGTATTTTTAGACTTGATTGTTGGTTTAAAACCAGAGCTCGCCTGTGGTTTCCTGAGTTTAGTGAATGGAAACTAGTCTAAACTCCTTGAATGAAAGCGGGAAACGTGTGTTTGGGCTTGGGGGTCACTTACCTTCGGGAACGCGCTGTTGTTAAACTTCTCTGCTGTGCAGTTTAAACTTTACACACCTAAAACGCGTTCGCAACGGAGGAGGAGTGTGAATATCGGCAAGCCATGAGCTTACAGGGAGCGCTCTCTGCTCTGTGCTCTTGAGGGAACGGGGCGGGGGTGGTGGTGGGGGGAAATCCAACAACCGCAAAAGGCATATTTTGGACTTGCTCTGTCAATGCAGGAATGTAGGTTTGCATGATGTAATGGCATGCAAATGCTCCCCGCCGGGCAGCTGCTCCGTTAACCCTTTGTGGCGCCTGCCCGCCTCTCCCAACACCTAACTTCCCTTCCTCTCGGGTTTTTTTGGGTAAAACAGCTCAGGATCTCCTTCTGTGCGGATGGCCGGTCCCACGTGTGCCGGCGGTGCCCGGGGTCCCGCCCCGCTCCCGGCTTTGTTCCGCGCCGCGGGGATGGGGCTGCACCGCCCCCGGCCCCGGCTGCCGCCGGCAGGACGGGCTTCGGGAGGCGCTTACCTTCGGAAATCAGCCTGGCCGTGGGGAGCGGTTCATTAAAATAAAATAAACAGTAAAATAATCCCGTCTCGCATTCAAACTTCCAAAAGGTATTGAGAAATACCCAAGGTGGAAGGCGGGCCTCTTCCTTCCCTCAGCCTCCATTCAAGCTTGCTGCACTTTTTAGGACTGGTGGGCAAACAGGCTGTCTCTCACAGCCAGGGGTTGGTTTGGTTTTGTTGATTGGTTTGTTGTTTTGTTGGGGTTTTATTCCCTCACATGGGATGATCCAACTTTGTCAGCTCGGGCTTTTTTCCATAAGGAAAGCAAAAGTGAGTGCAATGATGCAAAGTACAGAAGAGCTCTTTAGCTAGCTGAAACGATTGGGCAAAAGTCATCCCTCGTATAACTTTATTGCGTTTACGTCAAGGTGGAATTTTGCTTCTTTCGTTTGTCCCCCAATAAAATTATTTTCTCAGGCACATTCAGAGGGTGGATAATTAACGTACAACGTGGAAAGAGCCTTAGGGAAAGTGGGGGTGACTGGATTGATTCCTTATTGGCGAGCAGAGAAGGGCGTTATGACTTACTAAACACACAAACATCTGCCATACGTGTAGCTCTGATTCCAGCCTGGCTTTTGTACCGGCAGGTGAGGATGCAATGACAGGCGATACAGACAAATACCTCGGACCCCAGGATCTGAAAGAGCTGGGAGATGATTCTCTGCCTGCTGAAGGATACATGGGCTTCAGCCTGGGAGCCCGCTCCGCCAGGTACTGTATTTGCTGTTTCTCATATTTGCTGTTTCAGCACAGGTACGAGTTTTTACCAACCAAGCGCGTTATTCCGCACAGCACTGGAGTCTGTTTTGGAGTGGAGGGGGTGTACTTCCTTTGAAGCATATGTTCATTGCAGTTTTGTTTCATACTCTTTATTCATGTTGGCTTCGTATGGCAATGATACAGAAAACTTAACTGTTCACTTTTTCTGGTGTCTGTTCATGCTCTGAACATCCCCAAGGTACCTCTTTGCTAGCAGTCTGCAGCTGGTCTAAAAAACTGACCTAGAGCAGCCAGCAAAGCCAGGTTTCTTTTGACTACTACTGGTCAAACTGATACCCCCAGTAGAGGGCTCCTTAATGGGTGTGTTTTGCTGAAGAATGTAAGTGCCAGAAAAACTGAATGACAAATCATTTTGCTATTTGGTGCTTTTATTTCTTTAAAGGTGCTAGTGAGTAATCCAAGAGAAAGACGATATTGTAAAAAAAAAAAAAAAAAAGCTCCTCCCCCCTAAAAAGAAAAAAAAGGCAAATTTCCCCTAAATTTGTTGCAGGATTTATTTTGACAGGGAATGGATTATGTGTTATGAAAAAGAGACCAAAGTTTCTGTGAACCTGATAAAACTTTGTAAAATTAATATGTTGTCTGACTAACGTTAATTTCAATGCAGGTATTTCCAGATCAAGATTTTAGATTTATTTTTGAATTTGCTAAAGCCTTCAGTGTGTGTTGCTCAAAGCAGTTAAAGCTGTGTGAGCAGAGATTACTTCCATAGTTGTGGATTTGTAGTGTAGTTACTGACAGTTGAATTGTACTGAAGCTAATAATTAAACCTCATAAGCTGGAGCCCTGAGGGCTTTTTCCTATGCTGTAGTTTAAAGATCTGTTTTAAAAAGTGAGTTCATTGTCTAACAGCAAATGGCAACTCCCATAAGGTAAAGCTTACATGTCTACCCTTCAGTCTTGTTTGTTATGGCCATATTAGAAATGCAAGCATGCAATGGAAATTTGCTCTTTAGTAGTCCCCAGCCATGTTGTGCTTGATTTACAATTTTTAGGGAAGTTTATAAGTATTTATGAGATAATACATTCATGAGAAATGCCAAGATGCTTTAAATAGTCCATTAGCCAGAAAATCAGCAAGTTAGATCTGAAGGGAGAATCTCGTGTCATCGTAAACTGAATTAACAAAGTTGGCATGCTGCTTTCAAATCTGTTGTGAGCAGGGTGGTCACACAGCCCTGTCAGTGTGATCGGGGCTGGAGCAGGGCAGTGGTGAAGCAGAGGGAATGTGCTATGTGTGCAGAGCCCAGCACTGATTTACCTGACACCTTTCCCCCCTTACAGCTCTCTTCTTGCACAGAGTGCTCCCTGTGCAGATGGGAGAGCAGATTCCACAGTCATGATCTGTTAGGGAGATCTGAGGTTCAACCCCATGTTATCTTTTCTTTGAGAGAAATCTAATATTCCCATGCTTCTGGTTTTAGCAGTGCCATTACTATTTGTTGCTGCGTAGCTCATTTTTTGCGTTGCCCATGTTATGCTCAGAGGAGACAAATACAGTGTTTTTTTCTGTGAAGTATTTCATTTAGCAAAAAAAGTATTCTGTGGATGTATCTTACTGCTGATTCTGAGTGTAACATTAAGAAATTAACACATTAAATATATAAGCCATCCAGCCATAACATCTTGCTTTTCCTGTCTGATTCTTTGCTTTCTATTTCTCCTGTTTCTTTTCCAATGTAAATTGCTTTAGTCCCAAAGTCAGGTAAGAAGGCATGGCATCGTGTTACATCTCTCTCATCTTTCTGCTGCTGCCATTGCTTATCTTCATTTTATTCAGCATTGGAAATTGACTTGCTTTTATTTTGGGGAGCAGGGGGTGGGTTCAGCCCTAGAGAATATACCTCTCTTATAACAAATATAACTTAAATTCTTTATGCCCTTTATCATGTAAAAGTCTGCTTAACATATGCCTAAGGTGTGTAATTAAGATCCCAGTTCTGCTTCCAGCACAAGAAGGAACGTGTGCTAAGGGATTAGAAAAATTCAATTAGCAAATACTAAATGCATGAAACACATTGTAGAGTTTTAAGTGTGAAAAGTGTTGCTAGTTCAAAAGTGTAATATGTTGGTGGATGTTGCTTTGTATTAATTCACGTTTTTTACTACTTTATTTTTTGTCACGTAGCAAGCATGTCTAGGCCTGCAGCATGTTTTTAGCACATTCCATAATGTACCTTCCAGGGTTAAATGTAAAACACTCCTACGTTGGTTTAATTGCAACACGTTAAGAACGATCATAGTTATTTCTAAATAGTTTAACATGCGCAAAATAATTCCCAAAACATCGGAATCTGTACTTAGCTGTCAATAAGCAAATTCGTTTCTCCTTTCATTTCGAACTTATTATCCTTTCCTTTCTAACTATAGGGATAACTGCGGTGTTTGTAACAATGTCAGAAGTGGTTCAGCCACAAAGAGAATGACATCACATAAAACTTGCTCTTAGTTAAGCCTACTTCAGCAACCTGAGCTGTGTGGGCAGGCACTGTGACCTACCCACAGCTCCCCCAGGACCTGCCCTCAGGTTGCCTTCAGGATTAGGGCATGGAGATATTTATCAAAGTTCATCTAAATACTTGAGTACACTTTTCTAGATTTATTCTAAAACCACAACATTACTGCCAAAGCAGTAAGCATCTGATGAGATTTTGCTTATGCATATTGTAGGGAAGGGAATATTTAACTATAGTCAAATACTTTTTATTCCATTTTCCTCCTTGTGTTTATTTCACAGATTATGTATATTTTGCCATTTTATGCTATCCCTGGAAGTTGCATGTATTAATTTTTTTTTATTTTTATTTTCTGTTCATCTCATTGTCACCCGCACTTTCTATGATAAATGGTAAATACAACAGCCTCCGCTCCTTCAGTTCGGATAGGTCCTACACGCTGAACAGGAGCTCCTATGCCCGAGACAGCATGATGATTGAAGAGCTGCTGGTCCCAGCAAAGGATCAGGTACGTGCTGTGTCTCTGCCACCGGGTAGCTGTGCTTCTTATTTGCTGGGCCTTGCAGTGTGGAGGCCTCAGCCGTGCTTCCAGGGGCTATGGCTGCTCTCTTAGCTGGTGAAGAGGGGCGAGAGAGGAGCTGTGAACAAGAGATGGTGGGGTTACCATTTTCTGGGTTTGATCCTGCAAGGGACAGATGGTGGGGTCCCAAACCAAGGGAGTCTTTAGGGGACCAATTACATCTCTGAACGTGGGGTTGGTTATAGGTGAGGTCAATGGGTGCTCCTGCGAGCCTCCTGTTACGTGCATCTTTGGAGAGCTTTGATAAGCTGGGAGCAAGGAGTTTTACACTAAGCAACCTTTGTACTGCATAGACTGGGATTTACTTTGCCTGTTCTGTCCACATGGAGGGGACTCCAACTGCTCTCCTTGCTTTTTCACTCTTGGGAAGAATTTGGCCTTGTAAAGATTAAGCTATTATAGACTCTTCAGTTTATATATCTTCCAAACACTTGTGCGATGACTAATACAACAAAAGTAGCATCTTTTGACCTGATTATAGCGTGGGAAAGTCTTTCCAAAAGCTGGGGATGATTGAGGACTGCATGCTTTGTTTGTGAGTTCCTTAGCATTTTCCTTGGTAGAGTTGCTTCAGATTTCCAAATCTAACTAAATTACTCAAGAGTTTCTTGATACACAAAAGTCAAAGATCTGTTAGGAGGCTGGATAAAAATTCATGTAAAAATACTTACTTGGAAAGGACCGTTGTTTATGTCTTGGAAGAGCATAACGTGGATTGTAATGAAACAGAGGTTTTCTGCTGCTGTTTTCACAGAGTATTCCTGCACTGGGGGGTTATTGATCTCAGAGGATATTTTCATGGGGAAAAGGGTCCACAGAGCAGGACTTGCACATTTTAAACCTTGATTGTATTAGTCTGTAAATTCTAGTGTGGTATAAGCTGTCTAGTTTTATTACAACTTTTACATGCAGTTCTGGTAGCATTATGAGGATGGCAAAAATTGGATTCTGTTTAGCAGCAGAATGTTTATTATTAGATTGTTACTTTTAAGTGAAATGCTGTAAACCTCCAATAACCTTAATTTGCAACAGCCATATAAGGAGAGTTTCCAAAGCTTGCATAGCAGTGATTTTGTGGTTTTGTTAAGTTTGAAGTCATGAAACAAAGTCTTCAACTACTGGCAGTGGGGACAAGAAATTCTGTGTCAGGGCTGAGCACCTAAAGCTGCTTTGACGCCTTCTAATACTAAGACCTCATTAAGCGTTCTTGATATGATGGAAATTTCAGAGAAGACTCTTCAGTCTGAATATATTACATCATTTTATGATTCTGGCTATGTTCGTGATTCCCATTAAAGTAGATGGCATGGATTTAGCAGCTAGGGTGTATCTTATAACAAGACTTTAAGCCAGCTCTATGCTTAACAACTCTCAAAGAATGTGGTAGTGGGAAAAAATATCAGTCCTGTCTGGAGAGGTCAGTAAAGCCACGATTCTGTGCAAAACAAACATGAAAGCAGCAAAGCATCTTCATGAGAAAGGGAGACCAGCTAAAACTTTCTGCCATGGCTTCTCTAAACCTCCATGTCCTGACAAAAGCGTATCCGTCCTCTGGAATTCCTGTGGTTTTCTGCCCAGCCCAGCCCTAGCTTTTGGCTGAAGCAAGAGAAGTGTGTTTGGGAGATGGAGAATATCCCTGCCCCTCTTTCTCATCCCTCTGTACATTAATGGGCTCCGAGATAATCTCTACTGTGGCAGTAGAAAGCAGGGGGAAAAAGCACCAATTTGTGTTCCACCAATGAGATTCACAGGAACAAAGATCTTTCTGGTTTGAAACCAATATTCTAAAAGTCTGTCTGGGAACTGAGAGGAGTTAAGGTTATTCTGGGAATCACACTACTTTGAAACAGAGTGATCCATTGCCTCTCTGTATATGCCATTTCCTCTCCTTTTGTACAGCTCAGACTTGTCTGGAGTTCATGGCAGCATCAAAGTCAATTATTGGGAATTAATTGTATCACAAACATCAGTATGTAAAAACGTAAGGAGCATTTGCCAGCCTCTTGGTCTGGTTAAGATAGATATCATGGCCACCTCTCACCAAGATCCCTGGTAGACTTGGGAGTCTGGAAGGAGTCAAATGAGGAAGATTTGAAACCATTCTTTACTGAACCTCACTGCCAGCATAACACATGGAGTGTTAGGGAAGAGTTTCTAATAATTCTTTAGAAGTCACGATATTCTTCTAATATTCTTCACGATATTCTGTTTGTGTTTGGGGATTTATTGCTGACCTTGTTCACAGGGAAGTCTGAATCCAGGCCACACTGTACCTCATAACCCGGCTGAAGCAAAGTTAAAATTTCTGCGTCCTGGCATGTTACCTTGGATGCAGCAACTCAGACTAAATCCAAATGACTTCTCCATGGAATAATTTACATCAACCTCTGAACTGAATCAGCCAAAGGCAGTATAACTTGGGTTGTCCATTAAATAGCAGCTTGCTGAATCACTTCAGTCAGGATAAATTCATCAGGGAGGAAGCATAAATTCTTCTGTTCGCTGAACTCTGATATTATACAGCCTGGATATTCAGTTATGCAACCAGCAGGATCCTTGCCAGCAGAACCCTCAGTATTTTTATACACACATTTGCATCTAAGGCTGCCACACCCTTTAGCCATGCATTTTTAATCTCCCTCAGTCCAGGGAGGGAATACTGGGACCTGATCAAACACAGAATGGATCCTGTGATTTGATGTCACTGACAATGTTACTGTCTTCTGAACTGCTTTATATTGCAACTTACACAGGAAGTGTTTGGGTTTTTTTTCCTGCATGGAAAATCCAGCACCTCAACAGACTGAAAAAATGAGATTCACAGATGTGTGCTGTGTGTAAGATGAGTGTCTCTGGCTATCAGCTTTTCCTACCTCTGTTTCTCCACCAAAATTATTAGCTGCAGACTTCGGGGTTGCTCTGAATATGTCCAAAAGATCTGTTTGATTGCACTTGGTCAGAAAGGAATGCTTTAAAAAAGCCCAGTCACCTGGTGTACAGACCATGTCTCAGGACAAGGAACTGGACTGAGGAACCCCACCCACGTGTGTAGGCAAAAGGCAAACCTAGAGCAATCCATGGGTGCAGGAGCAGCTCTGTCTAGCACAGATTATTTTGGAGTGTTGCTATTTCCTTGGAATTTGTATTCTCTCTGTTTAGTTTTCTATATCCCACAGCTAAGGGAACATAAGCATTTTTCATCTGTTACAGGAAACCTGACCCCACATTTATTTGTTGATGCGTGTCCTGGTGCATGCCTGGGCCTCCGTGCAGTGACGCTGTACAGCTGAGCAGGCCTTTCAAGGACAAACACCAAATTGTGGTGTTCCTTTTGGTCCTTTTCTTATGTCTCTCTGCTTTGACCTATTTTTGATGATAAAGTTTGTCACTGAGCAAAATAATACATTTATTTTCGTTTATCTAAATTTTTACGGTGCCTGAGACAACCTGTCTGAATCTTGCACTGTTTGGTATCAAGAGTAATAACGTGCTCAATGTGAGCTCTTACAAATCACTTGGAATAGCAGAAGTCCACAATGTTGGCTTTCCTGCCTAAACCACAGGCTCTCCAGGAAATGTTGGAGAATCCCTGGTATCTTATTGGAAAGACTTAAGAAATTTGTCTTCATTCAACTAAGTTACAGCACATAGTTCAAATGGCACTGATTAAGTCCAGTTCGGTTGCTTAATTGTCATTGTTTTGACAGCATTCATTTTATCTTTTATGTCTGATGGTGTATTTTGCTGTTTAGCATACGTAAGTTTGCCCTTTATTGTTGTCTGTGCTTGAACCATCAGGCCTCAAGTACATCTGTTAAAGCACAAAGTTTAACAAAATATCCTTAATAAAAGTTAGCTAGGGAAAGGAGGAGGCATCAAGCCAGGAGTGACAGAGCAAAGCTGCACTCTGCAGGGATTTCTGTCGATGGGCAGTAAATTACAGTGTCAATAGTTTTTGGAAGGAAACTTGGGATCCTCATTTGTGATGAAAGAAATGCCTAAGGAGTGCAGTGTTTTGGAAACCCCAGGATGACGGGAGTGTTGCACATTCCAGCCAGCAACACAACTATCTGCCTGCTTATCTTGTGGAAGCTTCTCAAGAGAATTATTTTTGTGTGTTAATGACTGGATTTGCCAGATTTACTTCTAATGCTGGTCTTTCTATTCAAAATAATTAATTTGCACTACCAGTATGTGTCAGCATATAAAAAAACCCATGTGGAAATAATAAGATTTTAGAAGCATGTGCTTGGCTCTGGTTTGACTTGAACCCACTGAATTTGATTTGAAGACAGCCCATAAGGTATCAGTCCAAACAGGCTGCTCTCTCTAGCTGCATTTGCCTCTAAGCAGCAAACAGCCTACTTACAGGAAACACAGACATTTTTAACACCATCTCGGGTGAAGATTGCTTGTGTTGCTTCTTGACTTACTTGTATTGATGTGGTGCTTATGGTGGTGCTTCTTAAATTGGGGAGACGCTTTTCTATCACCCTGGAAACAGGGGAAAACGGTATTTGAAGTTTAGTTGGTTTAATTTCCTAAGACTTTTTAATTTCCTGAGGGAAGCAAAGGAAAGCAAGTATTTTGCTGGAGTAGCTTTGCTGCGCAGTAGGAGGATTTACAGTTTGAGGGAAGTTGTTGTGGGGCACAGGGTGCATGAATGTCCGTGTGCGTGGGCAGCAGGAGAAACAAGTCACACCTCAGTGTCTGTCCGAGGGGGGAGTTAATTATAGCCTCACAGGGTTAAAGCTATTTCTGTCCAGATGAGTAGGGGCAGTGGCACTCCACAAAGCAGTGCCCGTGTTGGCTGTGTATAAAGACAAACCAACCCCTTCCTGCGTTCACAGCCTCAGTGAAACTCCCAGGGAAGTTATTCACAGGTTCTGCTTGAATAAGGATCTATCCAATGGCATCCTTTGAGGGGTAGTATTACACTGCCTGTCTACACGGTGTATGACTGCAGTACAAATGGTAATTTTATTTTATTTTTTTTCAATCTTTTTATTCTGGCGCATAGAAGTAAGTAAAGATTGGGGGAGAGACATTCTTGAAACTGAAGGAAGTGTGCAAAAAGAATGTTTGAAGCGACAAGAGTTTGTGTGTGTATTTCATGTTTCTGTTACAGGATTTCCAGTAGTATAACCCTGGAGGTAACAGCACTGCTAAATGGAAAGAACCAGATCTAAATTTAGTATAATTATAATAACAAGCTTGTATTTAAGACAAGTGTTTCTAATGTTAATTTTAAATTTCAATTTATCTGTTTTGTTTTGAAGCACCTGACGTTTCAAAGGGAGTTTGATTCTGATTCTCTCAGGCACTATAGCTGGGCTGCAGACACCTTGGACAATGTTAACCTTGTTTCAAGTCCCATCCATTCTGGGTAGGTCACTTAACAGTTTTACTTTATCTTTAGATGTGGAACTGTATTGTTAGCTGCAGAATACAGCCTTCTGTAATGGCTGATAACGTCTGTTCCTGATCCACTTGAAGCCAGTGGCAAAATTCACACTGACTTCAAGGAGGGTGCTTAATAACAGGAGTCAGTCCAAATTCTTGCATATAAAACAAAAAAACTTGCTTCTGCACTTAATTTTCTGAACGCCTAAACACACGGGCTTCTCTTTAAGAGTCCTATTTTGCTTCTTCTGTTGCTTATGCTTTGCTTTAAATGTCATAAATCATTTTGTTTGCATTGTGTTAAATTATTTGGAATATGAAATCAGAGATAGAATGTTATGCTTTCTGTTCTTTCATAGAAGAAAAAATGGTGGGCTTTAATTTAGTCTCTTATTTTATTTATACCTTCAAGGTCCTGCCTAGTCTCCAATATCTGTAGTTTGATTTTAGCGGTGCTATTTGTTTACTTATGAGTCATCACTGTAATTTAGATACTTCTTGACAGCGCCACACAGACTTGATTTAAATGCAGTAGTAGTGATGTCTGAATGCATATTGTAAAAATTTGCAAATGAATGTGTAAGTAATCTTTGCATATTATTAGATTGTCTAGTGTAAATATTTGTTGTTTAGTTTTTGAGATCAGGACATAAAATCCCATATCCGTTTTAATTTACTTGCCCATTTTGTGACTAATTACATTCTTATCACAAAAAATGAGTGTGGCACATAGCAAAATATTTCATTTCCAGTGCAGCAAGCCCCACTAATCTAAAGATACAGTCCAACAATGCACATCTGCACCTGCATCTTCTGAACAGTGGATTTTTAGGTCCCGAGCTGATAAAACACTGCACATGGTCAGTGCTAGCATTAAAATGTCAAGAATTGCAGTATAAAAAGCTGAAGAGTGTTGGTTATCATGGAATGGTGCATTGGCAAAGGACCTCAGAGAGCTGGTAGCCCAACCCTTTCCGTTACTGTAGGATAAAATGTAGCCAAGCCATTCCTGAAATACATTTAATGTCCTAATAATCACTAAGTATAAGAGACTATAGGCCCCCAGCTTCAGGAGTCCACTATCTTTTGTTATACTATTTCTTCCCCTAATGGTCACCTTAACATTTCATTGCTGCAGACCAAGCCTGTTTCTTACCCATAATGGATACCCATTGTCATATCCATCATAGTGGACATGGAGAACAATATCTTACTGATCTCTTAGCAATTGTTTCCTGTGTCAGAAGACATGTAATCCTAAAATGTCCCAGACCTTCCTAGGTGGTGCTTTCCCCGTTTCTGCAGATTCCTGCTCCTCTGCCCCCGCTCTCCCTTCTCTGTTGAGAGCTTGTTTGTAAGCCAGGATTGCCACCTCTTTGGTCTGACACACAGCACGCTTAAGCAGTCCCACAATGAGAGCTACCCTTTTGGTAATTTCAGTTTCTATTGGTGAATGTTTGTGATCTGCTGGAATTTCTTGGCTCTCTTTTGAAATCCTGAAGTCTGGTTAAGTTTTGCTGGTATTGTGTTTAAGTGTTTGGTTTCTCCCCTCTGTTTGCATTTGTCTCTATGGTATTTCAGTTTTTTGGTCCGAGCCCCTTTTTCCATTTTTGAACAAGAGAGCTTTTAATTCTGATCCTATTTTCCAAAGACTTTTCAGACCTTTTTTGTTGTGTTGAAATCGTGAATACATTTATCCTAGTACCTGTGCCAGGACAGCACGGTGAAATATGCCCTTGAAATTCCCTTTCAGTGTAACAGGAAAGCACTGATGGTATCTCTTTTGAGGCAAGTTCTCAGGTGATCCTGCACTTACCTTATCTGTACTGTACCTCCATTGCTTGCTGAGGTGCCAAGGCAGTACTTCCACACATCAAAGAAGGAATTCAAATTCATTTGGCATGAATTGCTCTTGCCACTTATATTTTTGGTTTGTTTTTATTTTGAGACTGGTGGTAGGCAAGATGTAATACCTTGATTAATTACCTTGATCCTTTAGGCCTTTGCAGAATGATTATTACATAATTTATTCCTGAATATTTCCTGGTAATTTGGGTTAGACTGATTGGTCTAAAATTTTCTGGTTTCTTTTTATCCTGATAGAAAATAGATCTGATGTTTTCATCCTGCCAGTCCTCCAAAACATATATTCTGTTGACACAGGAGCTTTCACATAAGATCTGGTCCCTTGGTACATGGGCCCTCTCTAATGCAGAGATGGTCTAAGCTGCTGCTGCCCAGAGAGGAGCAAACTGTGGGGCTGCATGGCAGGGAGAGGACAGATATCCTCCATACATATAGCTCTCCAAATGGGCACAAACCAAAATACTCTCCAACCACGTACGGCTTTTCTGACCCGTTACATTTCTTATTTGGCATAGAAAGTCCAACAGAAATGACACTCTGAGGATTCAGTTCCTTTATCAGGAAAAAAAACCCCAGATCTCACTCGTTGTTTATTTACTTTCCAGTTGTGGCCCCATATTATCATATGTTCCCATTTGATTTTCCTGCTTATCTTTACCTAGAGGCAATCAACAGATGTTCCCTTCTAATCTTCTGGTACCTCAGCACATCTGATATGCAGAGGATCATGACTTTTCACATCTCTTCTGCCAGCCTTTTCCTAAACAGCCAGTAAGGATTGTTTGGGGTGCTTCATCCCTGTCTTTGTCCCAGTTCTGTCTGTGGCCAGGGGCAGGAGCTGTCACCCCCCGTGGTGTGGTGGCCTTGTGGCCAGGCTCTGACCCCACTGCTCTTTGCCATCTTCATCCTCACAGGGCTCCCTGATGTGCCATTCCAGGAGCACCACTGCTGCCTCAGGTCACTCTTTTCCCCATTTGGCCACTGCCAGAAGAAAGCATCGATGTTTGTTCTTATTTCTTAACCCAGGCAGAAGGGGAATTCTGGGAGCAGGATGTGGAGATCCAGCAATGTATCAGTGAAAGGAGAATAAAGTAGAAATTGTTGGCAGTGATTTTGACTCTTCTGGTTTTTCCTTTTTTCAAGCCAAGAGAATGTTTTATGTTTTTCTTCTTGAGTTTAGATAAGTTGTTTTGCCAGCATATATTTTGAACAGGGTCCATTGTAAGCAGTACATTGAAATGCATCATGAATCTTGAGGCCTCTGGAAGGGTAGAGACCCTCACCAAAATGACCTTCAGCTGTCAGATGTGAGCTTACTCCTGCAGCTTTCCCAAAGTAAAATGTGGGTGTTCTGTCTTCATGTTGCATTTAACTCCTTCATTTTCTTCTTAGAAGAAAGAAATGAGTGTGCCACACTGCCTTCCAATATTGAAAACCTCAGAAATACTGGATCCAGTCTTGCAAAGTGGAATAAATCAGATTCATTATAATTTACTGTATTTAAAATTATATTAACTATATGTAGTTTAAATTATATTAACTGTATATACTTTACTCCAACCTGCTGTACACGCAGAGCTCATTTTTGACAGCAGTGCAATGGATGGCATGGGCTGATACTCCTTTCAAGCATCCTGCCACACATATGTTTAGACATTATGCTTTGGAAAATAAACTGCTTTAGAAAAGCACAAGAACTGGTTTTCCATGGCACACAGGAGCATGTTTTTGGAATTCAGTGAAGTAGTTGTGTTGCAATAAATTCTCTGCTGACTAAGTAAACAGCAAATGCTTTTCTCCTTGTGCTTCTGCATTTTCCAGAGAACTTAGAGTTGTGCTGACTAATTAAATGAACCCTCCCTTTCAGTTTTTTTTCTATGTGTAGCATATTTTATATGACATATGTCATAATATGTGAAGCAAAATCCAAATATTTTCTAAAGCTGGCCTTCAAACATGTTGCCTTTGTTATTTTTCTGATTGTTACTTTTTCTTTGCACTTATTATTGGTATTTTCTGTTGCTTGCCTCTAATTATCTTACATTAATTTTCCCATTTGCTTTCTAAATTATTTTGCAGCTATTCCTCTCCACTCCCCCAGTATGATTCAAGGTGATAACTCTGTGCTTTCTGTGAATCCTCATTTTATTTTGTTTTTTTTTAAACTTTTTTTCCCACAGAGTGTGTGTAGATGTTTGTAGTGCATCCAACCACATCCTCATCCCTTCCATGTATTCAAATAGAAATGCTCATTAGCCTTTAGCATTGTGTTTTAGAGGTCATACTGTAGTTTCCATTATTAGTCCAACATTAATTTAGGTAAGCATCAGCTACTAATGTTTTTAGATAGAAAGTGCATGAAATACTGTTTGGAATTGTTGTTCTTGTTTTAAATGGTAAGTTACTAATCGGGAAGTTAAACAAGGAAATAGTTCATTAATAAGCTGCTGACAGTGGTTGACTTTTTTCCGGGAGCAATATGCACAAAGGCTGGTCTGCTGCAGGATTTGTCTGCACTGGAGGCTGCAGCGTGGTGCAGGCACCAAAGCTGGTTTGGAAGGGGCTGGTTCCTGCCCTGGGGCACAGGCTGATGGCAAGCGTTACTCACCCTTGCTGTGAGCAGTGTGCAGTTGCATTGCTAAGCTCCTCGTTGCCCAGGCTGGACTGACCTTAAAATCTGCAACCTAAACATCTCTGGTAAATCAGGGACTGATTTTTGTAGGTACTTAGTTTTAAATACTACTGACTTTTTCTGTTTTTTTTTTTTTTTTAAATTACAAATTTAAGCCAGTTAATTTAGGTGCCTAGAGATTTTGGGCAATTTACTCTTACATATTTTTCATCATTTAAAATATGGGTTCAGAAGACAGCATCCTATTTGAGTGAAAGTTTTGGCATTTTTGCCCTAGATGAAAGCCTCCTTTTCATTATTAATTCTGGGGTGGCTTAACAAGATAGGCAGCTCTCCAAAACACTGCCTTGTGCTGAGCCATCGGGCCAAGCCCAGCCTTGCCAAGCTCCCCAGGAGGCTCCTCCATGGTGCACTGACCAGCTGTGCCTCCCTGGAGGTGCTGCAGCTTCAGCCCTGGGAATGCTCCAGCCAGGCATCCCTCCACCCTACAAACTTCCAGTATGAAATGGCCCCAAGTCCTCTGCAGACAAAAACCAAGCACATTTTTAAAAGGCCAGCTAAGCGTCCATAAATACTAAGATTATAATCACTTATAGAGTACATGATTTAAAGATTGAGCATACTGGTTTTGACACAGGTCTAATATTTATGGAAAGTGGTTAACCAAGATCCTGTCCCGCTGAAACAATTCCTCTTGTGAGGAGCTGGGATACCCTAGTGGCAACATTTGGATTTGTTGGAGTGTACAGTGCATTTATCTAGGAGAGAAACATGGAATGTGAATACAGTTTTTCTGTATGAAAACTACTGTGAAACGTCATGCCTCAGTATTGTTAAGTGTCTGGCACGTGAGAAATTATAAATTTTGTCTAGGGTCATCTCAGAGAGCAGTTTTACCTCCCATCTTATAAATTTTAATTTGAAGAAAGGCAATGTAGCAACTTCTTGATCTGGAATTCAGCTGGATAACATTTCCATCGTGCTTCCTACATTTATAGCTTGTGTCCCTGCTCACTTCTCTCCTGCAGACCACTAAATACCAAATGTTGATTTCTCTCCTGCTTTTGTGCAGATTTTTCCCACCCACGTTGGCCAGACTTCTGAATACAGCTTTTTTGCAGGCCTGGCCAGTGCCTGTCAGCTGCTGATGTTGATATCCTGCTGGTCTCAAAGCAAATGGAACTGTGTTGCACAAATTCCCAGTCATACTTCAGAGCATTTGGGGGCTTTTTTTCCAAGAACCATCACAATCCTCTGAATTATTGGCTGACACCCTTAGTTCACTTTACTGTCAGGAACCAGGAAATTGAATGGGTTCACCTGTTAGTCACGTGAAGGTTTAGCTCTTAAAGGCTGGAAGTTTTGGCAACAGCCTTGAAAATAGTGAAGCTGCATGACAGATATGTCAGCTATGTCAGTGTCTATCATACAGAAGGAGCAAACAAAATCTGTACTGGCTTCAAGACTGAGCTGGCAACTTGTGTCCCTCTTGATACCAGCCTGTTATTGCATCTTCTACCTAAAGCTATTATAATATTAATTATTAATTTTAATTATTCCCTTGCTAATAGAAAGGATTTTATTAAAAAATATACCACTCATCATTTACAAATATAATTTCTTACCCCCTTATTAAAAAATGGAAAATTATGCATTGGAATGACACTAGCAAGTGCGATTTTTCTTTAATGTCTATTTTTTGCTAACGAATCCAATCTTCAAAGAGAAGTAATGGCAGCATTTCCTCCAGGGACCCAACAACCTAAAGGCTGTTATAAAGTACATAACTAAAGGAAGTTATGTACTTGTTACTCAACACTTATCTTCCCCGTCAGTGGAAGCCCTTAGAAGCCTGGACTGACTGTCACCCGTGGTGCTGGCACTTGCTCTGGCAGCCATCAGGAGTATTTGCAAATGTGTCAGTGGGGAGGTTTTAAAGACTGAGGTTCCAAAACCAATAAGTGTTTTTGATTCTCCTTTTTCTACACTGGTTGCTTTATGCATGGGGGGCTGATAACTCTCATTTGTGGACAGTAGAGCTAACAGCAACAAAGGGTTGTTTTAAAATTCGTTTGTAAAATTCTAACAAACCACTACTAATACACTACTTGTGTACATTTTTAGTCCAAATTGGTCAGTAGAACATGGTCATTTCGCCATGATGTTGCTAGAGCTTTTGCAATTCCTGCTTTTGATAACCAGTAGTTAACACGCAAAAACAAGTTTTAAAAGTATCTTCATGTTCTTTTTTGTTCAGCCGGGATTGGGATGTCTTTTCTAATGTTTTAAAAGTCCGTGTCTGCTGACTTTTTTGCTGATCTTCTGCTTGTTTCACGACGGTTTTCATTGACTTGCGTTTCCTTTTTTGCGCAGTTTCCTGGTTAGCTTTATGGTGGATGCGCGCGGGGGTTCGATGAGGGGCAGTCGGCACCACGGCATGAGGATAATCATCCCGCCGCGCAAGTGCACGGCGCCCACCCGCATCACCTGCCGCCTGGTGAAGAGGCACAAACTGGCCAGCCCGCCACCCATGGTTGAAGGAGAAGGATTGGCAAGTCGACTTGTAGAGATGGGGCCAGCGGGGGCTCAGTTTTTAGGGTGAGTTGTTCTGTGAGTTTGATTGTTTATTCTCATGTCGCACCTTTCGTTCCCTTTATCCTGTGGATCTAAATAGTTAAACGTTGACTCTACCTCATCTGAGCACGTAACGCAGGCTACTTAACTTAAAACATTAAAAAATGCCAACCTGCCATTCCTTCTGGAAAGAGCCCTTGCATTTTAAGGAGAGTTTTGCCTCTGATGACTGCAGGATGGAGATGAAGGCAAGGAATGCCATGGGAAGGCCAGGTCCCACCCCCATCTACTCATGCAACCCTGCCTTGGAAGTCAGGAGGAGTCTCACACTGAAAACCCAGAGCAGATTTTGACCCTCTTGCTTGTAGAGTATTTAGAGAAACAGCACTATCACAAAAAATTGTCCTAGAGGCAACCACAGGGACCCAGATACCGAGCTCTGTTCCCAACTTGTGCACAACTCCCTCTGGAGTTGCTGGGAGCTGCCTGTCTCCGTCTTGTGGAGCAAAACTGCTTGGAGTGATGGTGGAGCACCTGCTGTAGAGTGGTGGTACGAGTAGTACCAGTGCTAGGAACTGACTATTTTTAAAGCTTAAAATAGGGGAAACAATCCACTATGATGTGGCCTTTTTTTTCCTGATTATAAATTTTGTTCATTACCATGAGTGGCACCCTGGTGTAAACTGCTGGTTCTGTCGGGAATGACAGCTTGTTCCTAATTTCCCCTTCTCGTTTCTCTTCCTGCTGCATGGATGTTATTCAGTAAACTGCATCTTCCTAAAAGTCCTCCCCCTCTAAATGAGGGTGAGAGCATGGTTAGCCGAATCCTGCAGCTTGGTCCACAAGGAACAAAATTTATTGGGTAGGATATGTACGGAAAAGATACAGAATGTCTACAGTTTTTCTTTTGTTTCCAATTTTTTGTTATTCCCATTATTTTTTTTAAGTTTCCTAAACCTTTCAGTTGATTTATGTCACTGAAAGAAAATCATAGTGGCTTGATTTAATATAGCTCTGCTATTACCTTGTGCTTATAGGCATGTAAATTTCACTGCCAGCATTCTGCTTTCATGACTTCTGTGCTTTTGTAATTTTTTAAATTTGAAGTGTTTCTACTGCATTAAATACATTTTAATACACAGTGGCAGTCCTTTAAGTTCAACCCTGTGGTAGAGAAGGTATTTACAGGTCTCAAGTGAGACTGTTTTGGGAAGAGCATTTGTAAAATGTGATCGCATAAAGTCCATTACTTATGGAAGATTATTCAGAAAAAAAATGTTATCAAGTGAATGAATTGATTCAGCAAGATTGGAGAAATACTAATCTTTTCAACCTGCAAGAGGCATCTTGTTTAAATTTACAAAGCCAAGTATGCTACCCAAAGGGACTGCAGTGTATAGTCTAAACACGTAAGAATGTTTCCGTATGTTTTTGACTGTTGTTTTCAAACCATATTGTGAAATTTATTGCATTAGGTTTTCAAAATATTGGTGAGTGTTTGGTGTTCCAAACCTGTTCAATACCTTCTCACTGAGTATTCTCGTTAAATGTCATGCACAAAATTGTGTAGTTTCTAAATATTTACAGAGACAGTATCTGAAATATTAGCCTGCAAAGATTGTACTACAGCGTTAGTTTTCAGCTTGTGCTCTTTTTGAGCTAGAAAGTAAATATCTAAAGCAATGTATTTGGATTTTTGGTATTTTCTTGCTGTGCACAATGGGAGAGAGCAGCTACATTCCTGGTTTTTCTGTTAAAGGACTTGAGACTTGAAAAATAGACTGGGTGTTCCTAAAAGCATCTAAAATATATATTAATTAAACTATTTTTATCATTTTCATGGGGAAAAAAGACTAACTCTTCTCCCTGGGAATTTAAGGTGCAAACTGGCTAAGGTGCCTCAGGCTAGTTTGTTTTTCCCCATGATGTCTGTTGTGATTTCATGCTCAGGCAATGGATTGGTTAATGCACCCAACACCTGGCAGATGTACAGTACCACAGAAATGCTGCACACTTCTCCCATCATGTGACACTGCTTTTAACCAAGTTGTCACAAAGCAGTTAAACCCTTTACAACCTCTGTAGGAAAATGATGATACTGTCTATTTAAATGTCTTAAAGCTGCATAATCCATAAATGTTCACTTACTGTGTGATTTCAGTCGGTTTGTCTTAGCATACTTTAAAATGCATATCCTGCCTGTGAAGTGTTTGGCAACAGTGTCTGTTTTGTTGAGGAATGGCACATGAAGTGAATGGTGGTTTCTGTTGGTTGTTCATACAAACTGTTCAGTAATGCACTTGCAGTCCTCTGTTGAAGGTACATTGTCTGGTGACATAGGTGTATTATTAACCACCTTCTCATTCCCTTTCCTCCCCCCCAAAATGTTTGACAATAATTAATGTAAATGTGGTTGTGATGTTATTCAACCCAGAGAAATCCATTCTGAAAGGATCTAACAATTCCCCAGTGATGTTTGCTGTGCAGAGGTTGCAGCTGTGATGCTGAGCATGAGAGCCAGAAAGTGGAGCTAAGGGAAAACAGCCTCTTTTATTTCACAGGAGCTGCATCAACAGAGGGACAGGGAGAGCTTTGAAAACTTTGGGACTTAGTTTGAAGTTCAAAAACTACATAAATGCATGGTTCCTGTTGCAGTCAGTGGCTGTTGCATGCACTGGGATAGCCAGACTGCTTCTGAACTGACTTTGTCCCTTCAAACTCTCTGAGCCAAATCTGAACTTTGACTATGCTGATGCCAGTTAGAAGTCAGCAGTGCTGTGTGTGCTGGAGGCAGGTTGGATCACCTACACCCTGGGATAAATGAGCAAGGAGAACTCTACTTACTAAAAGATGTCACTATTTTTTTCATGGAGGCAGATATTCCAAAATATTTGTACCAAAACCAAGCTATATATTAGTATTTTTGATTTATCCATTAACATAGTTTAAATGATAAAGGATTGTGCAGCTTTGGCAATTTTAAAAACATTTTTACCGTAACAGTGTTAACTGTTTAAAATGACTGTAGTTTTCTTAAGGACGAATAGGAAATTAAGGGCAGTGAGGAAATATAGGGTTGAAAATAACATGATTCCTTTTTCTCTAGCCCTGTCATAGTGGAAATCCCGCATTTTGGATCAATGCGAGGCAAGGAAAGAGAACTGATTGTACTCCGAAGTGAGAACGGTGAAACGTGGAAAGAGCACCAGTATGACAGCAAACACGAAGACTTAACTGAGATACTCAATGGCATGGATGAAGGTAAATATTTTCTCAAAGCTTTAGCTAGCCTTGCATTTGTGAAGGCTTGATAACATGGGCTGAGTAAAGCAAACCAAAATAAAACAGTGCAGGGGGTGTCTGACTTCAGGGAATGCAGTGTGTGTACCGTAAGGAGAAATTGTTCTGCAGTGGCCTGGAGACATCCTGAAATGAGTGGTGAATTTTGGTCTGAAGTCTTGCCAAGTTTAAGCAGAGTTTGCACAGTTGCTTTCCAGCATGAATTTGAGAGTATCACCCAGCTGGAAGTACACGTGTCTCTGCTGCTCAGGCAGGGCCACGGGAAGGTCATTCCAAACCAACGGTGAAGTGTAAATGTCCCCTATGTGGGGCCTTCCCAGGACGCAGAGTTTGGCCCCTGGAGCTTTCTTATTTCAAATGGTGTCGTTAAAAATTGCCTCCCATGCTGTAAAAAGTGCCCAACCTGCCTTCCTGATTCCCATCTGGAAGTCTGACTCCCTTGTTTTGCTTGAACATTGGTGTTGATGTGAGAGTCCCTCAGGATGAGGGGACCCAGCTGTACAAGTCCATTGGAAAATGCTGTCACAGATGGTCCCTGAAGACAAATCGTGGGCAAAGCCAGGCTGTGGGGCTGCAGTGGTTCCTTGGCACCACTGCTTTCTTCTCCTAGCAAGCATTTTTCAATATTTGTGCTGATAAACTCTTGCTTGAGCTCTTTGCATCTGAGCGTGAATGAAACAGTTTGTGGTGTGAGCTTTGGTTTTCTGTAAGGGTTTATCCACAGGATTTTCCCTGGATGACCTACGTAAAGTCCTAGTGTGATAGGGTACAAGCTGCAGGAAAGTTCTTTCATTATCAGCAAAAGCATGTGAAGGAAATGGTTGGGCTGTGGATGGCAGCTCTGAGAGATATCTGTGGGGGAGCTCTGCCTTTGATTTTGTCTGCTCCTTGTTTGATGAGGGCTGCCTCAGCAAAAGGCATTCCTTGGGAATGTGGAGAGTTTTGCTATCATGAGGATCTCCCTGGGCATCTGAAATACAGCATTTTTACTGATTTCCTGATCTTCTGGGAGTGAGGACAACAGGAAAGGCTTCACTTTGAGATACTTGAACTGCACCTGAACTGGTACTAACACAAAGAAACAGCAAAGCTCTGCTTGCTTCATGGTGATCTATTGTAGCTATTTATTTCAAAACAGATGTGATAAAACCAATCAAACAGGAGGGGAAAAACACTGCAAGTGTTTTGTCAGTGGATTTGGAAAAATAAAATAAACCTTATCATTGAAGGGTACCTAAAAGCAGTGGAACAGGCAGGAGATGGACATGGTCCAGGAGAGGACGGCTTGAGGAATTATGATTGCTGCAGGATTGAACACAGTAGTTGCAACCTTTGAAAAAGAAAAATCTCACCACTGCCCCTCCTTCTCGGCACACTGGCATGGGATCGGAAGTGATGATTTGGTATTTGGGTGAAGTAGTGGTGCCTTGACAGGGGTGAGGTAGTCAGCACTGATCAGCAGCTTGCTTATTTACTTCATATGCTTTTCAAACTGAGCTTAGTTTGACTTGGGGATAGGAAATCTGGGCACAGAAATATTGTTCTGAAGTGCTGCAGCTTGCAACATTTACTCAAGAGTTCACATACGGATAAATTGACAATTTACAGAGGTGAGCTTAATAAATAAAAACACTTTGAGAGAGGTGGGCACAAAGCCTCAGTACTGGAGCCTAAAATAATAAGCTTCACAATATGGAGCCACAGGACAACTTTCTGATCTACTGAGGGTTTCAGGTGGCTCTTTCCTTCTGGGGAACTGCTGTTTGAGGTTAGTGGGTGTAAATGCAGCCAAGTAATCACACAAAGTATGATGGACATTATTCTGGTAGAGTGAAAATATTTGACACCTTAAAAGACAGACCTCAGGAATGGCTTTTACAAATCCAGGTAATCATTTATGAGAGGAAAAGGAGAAAAAATACTGCAGACACATCCACTGTATTGATTATTTATTCAGTTCATTTTAGCTTAATCCTTCTCTAGCTAGGAAAGCAAAATAAAAAAATAAACCCACCCTGCATTAAAATAGTGCAAGGGTTTTGACAAGATTCCACTCTAGTTAAATGACACCTTTTCAATGTAAAAGGTCTTCCTGGCAATGACCAAAAAATTACAAATTTGTAGACTTGAGTGGGTTGGTGGTTTTTTTATCTGAACTTTTACTGGTTTGTTACAAAACACTACAGTCAGACTTGGCTCTGAGGGGGGTATCTTGCATCTCAGAAGACATAGCTTTGGAAGAAGTTTTATTCGAGGCATGAACTCTGGAGGCAGAAGCAAGCTTTAATTTAAATAAAAAGCAGCCACATAGTCATTTAGAGAAATTTAGTGTGTCTTTGCAAGAAAACTCATCTGCATAATCATCTCTAAGTGCCAGGAGGTGCTGCAGGAGTGCCCATTTTGTGCTAAAAGCAGCTGGTCCATTCTCTGTCAAACCTGCTGTGATCACGAGTCCTTTCCTACCCGTGTAGTGAAGGAGGGCGATCAGACCTTTATTCGCAGCTCCTTAATAGCCGAGTTTCAACGATGCAGTTTGCTCCTCTGTTTTGTTGTTCCTGTTTTGCTCTTCCCCCGTAGCTAGCAGGGGTGAGAGCGAGGACGTCCTGGCTCCTGGCCCTCCGTGGGTTCTGCAGAAAACCCGCTCGGTACCGGGAGCAGCACCATCTGCTGGGAAACCTCGTCCTAGACCCGAAATTATCCCGAGCAGGAGGCACCGCTCCAGGGCTAATGCAGGATTAAGTAACAGCAGAACTTAGGGGTTATTATCATGAGAGAACAGTGAACCGTGATGTAAAGAGGCTGTTTTTCTTTGGTGCAGTCAGGTTTCTGCTTAAATAGGTTTTATTTTAAGGATGGTGCTGTACTTAGGCAAATACAGGGCTGAGGGAATACAGGGAACTTGGCATTCTTAGAAGCGTGGCTCCAAACACAAGGGTAGCAATTCACAGCTCTTGGCCATATTACATTTATCTATACTTAAATAAAATATATGTATTTTTTTAATTTATTATTTTTTAGGAAGAAGCTCTCTGTCTTGTAATTGGTAAATGCATTAAGATTTCATACAGGCTCCTTTTGTATATAACTTCTGTTTGCTTTTAACATTCCTGCACCCTTTAGAGGTACCTATAGACAAATTGTGGGCACAAAAGCACGCATTGGGGTAGCTAATCTTTTAAAAGTCATTTGCATACTAGTGAGTGAGCCAAGAAATGCAAATGTTTGTGGCTACAGTATGCTTGCAGCTGCACAGTGTGGTTTCAGATGGGAAGCAGGAGTTTTTACATAACTGAGTCGATAGATCAAACCAGAGTGTGACTTTGTTTATGCTTGAAGTTTAGAATACCACCATAATTCACTCTGCAGTGATTTTGGCACATTTCCAAGAAAAGTTTTTAAACATATTGCTGTTAAATTGTTTGTTGTGAATGGCAAGATAAAAGACTGCACAAAAACAGACGTAAAGGACATTGCCTTATTTGAGGGTGAAGCATCCTTGTGGCACTGGGAGTGTCTGGTTATGGGTGTGAAACACTGAGGCTGGGAGGGTGTGTCTGGTTACCAGCATCTCCCCACCCTCAGTTTCTCCTTGCCCCTTGCCAGGTGCTCTCCTTGCCTCCATGCCCTTCCTGTATTTTTCTCCACGTGGAAGCTGCCTCCTGCGTGCCATGCTTTTAGTGCAGCAATTCCTTAATAGGCACAACTCTGTGGCTGGCATCCTGTGCTCACCCCACCCTGTGGTCTGTGCACAGTGACAAGGTCAGCTCTGCTCTAGCCAGAACTGAGGGAGGGTTGCACAACCTAGAGAGCTGTTCAGTCTGGGAGGTACAGGTGATATTTGCTTTCTCAGCGCTAGCAAAATTCTTCTGAGGCCCTGGCAAGGGAGAACAGATATGCACAAAGACACCTTGAAGCTCATGAAACAGCCAAGTGTTCTGTGACTTGTCTTACTCTATTTCGAGTCAGAAGATTCTTGCTCTGTGTTAGCTTATCTGAAAGTAAAAAAAGGAAGGTATTAGATGTGGATGAACTTGATCCACAGCTGCCTCTCACCAGAGAGAACTGGTGTGATTGCTTTCCTTGACCTGAGACAGCCTGTGTGAGGTCCCTCTCTGACCTTGGAGGACATGGCTGGCTCTTCTCCTCTCCTGGAACCTTAACGTTCATGTGGCAGCGTGCACCAAAGGGAGAGGAGCTGTGATGTTCTTTTCCTCCCTCCTTCCCCTCTCTCCATCTCCTCTCCCCTCCATCCCTCCTGTGGAAGATCAGACACCAGAGCATCGCAGGATAAGTGAACCATGCACGTGGGTGGCAGGAGAGGACTTCTGCACACGTTGTATTCGCAGTACTTTTCTCTTGACTCACTAAAGCTGAATGGCTGTAAGAGTTCTTGGGTTGTTAGTGCAAGCCTGGGAGACAGTGACATTGGGAGATTCTTCCCAGTTCTGTCACTAACCTTTCTGCTTTGCCTCTCTGTGCTTCACTATCCCTGTCTGTATGATGGGGGTGCACAGCATACTTCTCCGTGGCTAAAACCCTCCAAAACCCAACCATCTTGAAGGCTGAAGCAAAAAATGCTTCAAGGTTTATCACTGAAACCCTTTGCCCAGGAATGAAGTGTCAGCAGCTGAGGAAAATAGTAATGATGATATCTCCCTCTGTAAAATGCATGAGGTGTGTTCGGGAAACATGACCTCTCCCAGGACTAGTTTTCCCTGTTTCATTAATTCTGTCATGCTAATGCTGCATTTCTCAGGGCAGTGAGAGAGATGGTTTGATTGCTCATCATTTTTTTTTTTTTTCTTCTGTTGGAGGGAAAGTTCATATAGAAGCTTACATATGTATTATCCAAACACAACCTCCCTATAGTCCCTATAGTCCCTATAGTCCCTATAGTCCAACTCCTCTCCATGCCTGACTGTTGCTCTGCCACTCTTATCTTCCCATCTTCCTCCTCTGAAGGACAGTGCCTGCCAGGTTCAAAGGTTTGAAATGTTCTCAGTACAAATATCCAATTTTCCACTTCAGGAGAATTTTAATTATCTTTCACTTCTGTGAGCATTTTACAGTGGATTTTTTTCTCTAGCAACAGAAAGGAGATAACTAGGATTTACCAGTCAAGATTATACCTGCCTGGGAGTTTAGAAATCCAGTTTGTCTCCTGCACAAGCCACTGCTTCCAGTGGCTGCAGGCAGAGTGCCTAATTCATTAGAGGGCTTCAGATACCAATCTCTGAGTCAAAGTAAATGGAAGCTGACATTATGATAAGAAATTATCCACTTCTGGTAGGTACATATGATCCACAGCAACACTCTGTGATTAATCCAAACTATCTGCTGAATGTTTTAAAATGGAAAACTGACATTTTACCAAATTTGCATTCTAATTCTTTTGGAACTGTAATTGAGCTTACATGTTTAGAGGAGGAAAATGTCTCAGTCATAAGGTATTTTACAAGTGTCTTTTGTCTTATTATTTTTGATCCTCCTGCTTTCTCTTGCTGAATCTAATAAAAATATCATTTTTTCAGGAACAAACTTTATTTAGAAATTCCCTTTTTAAGGAGGAAAATAAGAGCTGAAATTTGCGGAGTGCTGCAATGAAATCCAATAAAAAGAGGCCAAGTGCAAGAAGTTATGAGGAGAAATGCATGACAGTTACATAATTATCCCCATTTGTGTATGGTGTTTATGACAGGGATTTCACCAGTGCATTTGGGGCACCAGTACAAATATATGTGTGTGTGTATATATATATATATATATATATAAAACTCTGCATCACAGAGTTTTCCCTAGTGCATATATGGGGAAAACTATGTCATGCTATGTCATGTGCTTAACTAACTAATAGGGAGGTACTCTATGCACCTTTTTGAGCCCTGGTGACACTACAAACTGGGAATGTGGCTGAGAGCACTAATGGTTGATGACCTGACTCTGTTTCAGTTGTATCTGAGGAGGCATTAAGGTTCTCTAGGAACTGAGGGGCACTGCAGTTACTTTGGGACAGTAACCAAATGGCTGGAATCCTGATGTGGAAGGAAAGCTTGCTCTTGGTTCACTGGTACTGCTGGGAGACAGCTCTGTCACTTCCACAGTTTCATGGAGAGTTCATTGTTTGCTCAGGATGTTTTGGATGTCGGTCTGGGCAATAACTGTCTCAAGTGCCTTAGGTGGCCAAGCTCTGGATTGCATACCTGGCATGAAGGGAGATAGGTCATGAACTGACTGTGATCTCCTGTGGTTTTCTTTATATCAGAACTATATGGGGGAAGAGGCTGGGAATAATTTGGAACTATACACAGAAAGATCAGATAGAAATGCGAGAGGGAAGAAGCTTGGCCATCTCCTTCAGCCCTCCTTGGAACTTCTATGCTGCATGACAAACCTGCCATTCTGTGGCAGCTGCTACTGCAGAGACTGTCACACCTGACTACTTAGGTGTCCTAGCAAGTCTTTTTGTCTCTTGCTGCTGACCCTCATTTTCAAGATTTGTATAAAAGTTCACAGAAAAAGCAGAGCTTGATAATTATAGCACTGAATGGCTTTTTTTTTTACTCATGTGGTAAATAAATAATAATAAACCCCCCAACCTTCTTGGACATTTTAAAGCTTATTCAAAGCCCCACACTCACAGGTGTGTGTGTGGGTGAACCTGGGCAGGGGATGCCTGAGCGTTTTTCCTGTCTTGTGCCCCTAGAGCTGGACAGCGCGGAGGAGCTGGAGAAGAAGCGGATCTGCAGGATCGTCACCAAGGATTTCCCCCAGTACTTCGCAGTGGTTTCCCGGATCAAGCAGGAGAGTAACCAGATCGGCCCCGAGGGCGGGGTGCTGAGCAGCACCACGGTGCCACGTGTCCAGGCCTCCTTCCCCGAGGGGGCTCTGACCAAGAGAATCCGCGTGGGGCTCCAGGTAAAGACGCTTTAGTGCAGCACCTCGAAGTGCACCCGTCTTGATGCGCGAGACTGGAAGCTCCGGAGCCTGCAGCTCCTTAGCAGTGGGCTGTGACAAGGGGCTCTTTCACACCTGAGGTCTGAGTTGGCACGAGTCTGCCTGGGAATGCTCAGTGTCCCTCAGGCACAGGTGGTACACAGTCCTCCTCCCGGTGGCAAAAGCCCAGCTCCCCTTGGATCCCCTCCATGATTATTGCTTAGCATCCCAGGAATGGAGAGAGGAAAGCAAAGACCTGGAGCCGTCACAGCCCCAGCAACTCTACAGCCGCTGTGCAGTCCCTGTCTCCTGTGACAAAGCAGCAGCTTGTGAACGGGGTCACTGGGCTGCCCTCTGCCATGGGAATGTGTTTGGTGGGGATTACATGCAGCTGTTTGCCAGCTATTACTGGGTCAAAACCCTCCCATGAACATCTGCTGTGTCTTAGGACATTCGCCACTGGCGTTTATAGGGGTGAAATCTGGGAAGAGCAAATAGCTTAAACTCTTAAGTAGAGTTTGTTAAACTCTACTTAAACAAACTGCACAGAAAGTGGAGAAATACTCTATAGGAATAGGAGGCATCTTTAGGTTCAGTTAGCTATCACTTAAAATTCCCTTAATAGTATGACAAGTCTGATGGGTTCATGAAGAAGAGATGCTAGTTTGGATTGCAGTGTTTGAAATTCACACTGAAACGTTTCTGTTAAAGATATTTCACACCACAAGATGATTAATCTTGAGAAAATGGAAGTTCTGCAGTTCTGGTTATACAGTTGCCTTCCCAGAGCTCTCCAGTGTGAAGGAAGTATGACATCTCTGTATGCAGTGTTGTGACTGCTGAGACTGCAGTGTAACTGCATGTTCTCTGCATATCAGTGCATTCTTCAATTTGAATAATAGCAAGTCACAGGTCAGCCTTATTGAAACAGACTTGAAAGTTTAAAAAAAACTCAAAAATTAAAAAGGCAAATGGATGCAAACTCCCATTACCATGTCTGTCACTTTTGACTGTAGAAAATGTGAAATTTGCCTACAAGTCTTCTATAACTTCATGCATTCTTTGTGATTTTGACCCAAACGAGTATTTCTTTCTAATAATCACAGGAAGCACTGAGTACAGAGGTCAGTTGGAGTGCAGTGTTTCTCAAGAGCATGAACCTGTGTTTGGCAGAGATATAAGAATTGTCTATCACCTCCAGGAGACAGTGTCTAGTCCTCACTTCTCAAGTGCAAAATAGGCCTGTTTTTGTATTTTGAAATTGTATGTAATGTCACTAATCACTGTAAATTAAGAACAAAACCAAACATGCTCTGAAAAACTCTCAGCAAATAATGCAGGGAACCTTCTGAGATTTATAGTTTAGCTCTACCATTTAGCAATTACGAAATCAGAAGCTGTTGAATAAAAACTAAACATGAACTTCACTAATATTCACTCTTGAGAAGGCTTCCTGGGGGAAAACAAAAATTCTACAGAAAATTTAAAGAAAATAGAATAATCATTTAGAAAATAATTCTGCATGTCTATAAACAGTTTGTAGCTCTAGTTTAAGTATGTTCCCTATGTTGACAGGCTCAACCAGTTCCTGAAGAAACTGTCAAAAAAATCCTTGGAAACAAAGCAACATTCAGTCCCATTGTCACTGTGGAGCCAAGAAGAAGAAAATTCCATAAGCCAATAACCATGACAATTCCTGTGCCACCTCCATCAGGAGAAGGAGTAACCAATGGGTACAAAGGAGACACGACTCCCAGCCTTCGACTCCTATGTAGCATTACAGGTTAGAGAAAATCCTGCTCTTTGCAAAGGTTTCTGTGGCAGTGGCTCTGTGCTCACTCTCTTAACTCCTGCTTTCCAGTAAGGGAACCCTCGTGTGCTGGGCCACTGGAGTTCAGATCAGCTCTCCTGAGCAAAGCCAGCCGAGGTTATTTCCAAGGCCCCCCCTGGTTCCCTGAGCTTTGTATCTGGTCCCATGCCACTGTAAAAGAACTCTCCCAACATGTGTTAAATACTATTCTATATTTTAGCCAGTATGAAGAATTTCAGTCTTGGTTATTAAACATGCTTGTCAGTGAAAGTAGCTTGTAGAAGTAATTCTGTCCTAGCTGATATCAAGGGGGGGTTGCTGTTGACTTGTAGGTATGTTCTTTGCTTACATCATTGCTTTCTGTTGTGGTGCCGTGTATAGCATGGAGCTGAGCTGTTGGAGAACATTAATGATTAGGTTCTCTTTCTGGGTGTGGAGATAGAGACATTCTTTGTGCAGTCTGTGTGTGCTTAGTGTTTGAAAGGAAATCTCCCTGGCGTGTATTTGTACAGGAGGCACTTCACCTGCACAGTGGGAGGATATCACGGGCACCACTCCGCTGACGTTTTCGAACGACTGTGTCTCCTTCACCACCAATGTTTCTGCCAGGTATGGGAACAGACCCTGCCAACTGCACCTCAGGAGTGGCTTCCCTTGATCAACATGGCTGTGAGGTTGTGTTTTGGCTTTCTGGAAGCCTTTCAAGAGGCTGATGAAGCGGTGATGGCCCAGATGCTGCTTTGTCACTGCCTATCAGCGTCCCACACGTCCAGGGCTGCACACAAAGCTCTGGCCTGCCTGTGACAGGGTCTCATGGCAGGCACACAGCCTGTCCCTCTGAAGGCTGCCAAGCCACACAGGGCTTTGGTTTTTTCTGTAAATGGCAACAGAAGGGGAAAGCTTAAAATGTTCATCCCATTAAAAAAAAAAAAAAAGGGGGGATTCATAAAAATGTGTTTGTTTAAAAATGTAAAGGCTTAATTTCTGGCTGTGGGCTTTTTAGTTGAAAATTATATTCAATTGCTCTCACAAAAATACCATTTGCAAAAAAAAAATGATGAGTTGAAATTAATCTTGATGGACTTCATGGACTTACGTGCATGGAGGCATTTAACAGGATCTGTAAAATCACATATGCTAGCGGAGAAAATTCATGGTATAGCAGGTAGAAAGTTTATCATGCATTGTGATAGTGAATTACATTGCAACTATAAAAACCTTTATGAAAAGAGAATTGCTGGAAAACCAAATAGATTTGGGCTGAAATATTGTGGGAAAGACTGATACAAAGTATAAATTATTTATAGTTTCTATCACACTTGTCTTCAAACTCTTAATCATAATATGGTAAAAATAATAATAATGTAACACCTGTCTCTGGGAAACTTCACCACGGGCATATTTGGTTCAGCCTAAATGGGAGATGTTTTTTTGCTGTGTGTGTTATAAAGGTGTTTGTTTTAGCAAATCAAATATATGGTGAAGCATCAGCACATTACAATACACATTGTGTGTGGTCACAAGAAATTAAATTTCCCAACTTTGGCTTCAAATGAGCTTTCAGATAGATAGTTTTATGAGACACCAGTGTGAAAAGGGTTAGATAAGTATGTCAGCCTTTCATTGCCAGGTATTCCCATTTCTGGATTGTTAAACCTGTACTGAGAGTGGGAGATTTATAGCTCTGGCAATTCTGCAGGGACGGTACACATGCAAAATGACCAGGGATACAGGACATAGTTTCTCTTTAAGGCTTAAGCAATGTTGGAGCATAATGAAAAATTGATTTAATGGTTTACTTTTTCCCACTCAGATTTTGGCTTGCAGACTGCCACCAAGTACTAGAGACTGTTGGGCTGGCAACACAGCTTTATAGAGAATTAATATGTGTTCCTTATATGGCAAAGTTTGTGATATTTGCCAAAATGAATGACCCTGTGGAATCCAATTTGCGCTGCTTCTGCATGACTGATGACAAAGTGGACAAAACTTTGGAGCAGCAAGAGAACTTTGAGGAAGTTGCAAGAAGCAAAGACATTGAGGTACATTCCTTGCAGCTGGCTTCCTCCTTGTAGGTGGGCAGTGTGTTTTCCAAGTAGCAACAGCTCCTGCAAAAGCCATGACAAGCCCTGTTAAATAAAGGTTCACAGCTAGGCCATGTCATGAAACTTCTCAAAAGAAGAACAAAACGGCAAGACTGCAGGAGCATGAGGACTTGTGGATGTCCCAGTGCAGTCTGCAGTGGGGTTTGCACTTGCTGCTGTCAAGTGGCCCTGGCTGGGCTTTGCAGAAAGAGGGAATTCCTTCTCATTGGCCCTGCAGACACACAGTCATGAGTAGGACTGGCTTGTGGTGAAGTCATAGTCACTACTTATTATTTCTTGAAGAAAATGACACACTCTTACTTTAGAAAAGCCAGTCAGGTGGCTCATGGTTTTCCAAACTGCCTGTGCTCATAATAACTTGCCGTAATGCACAGTGATATTTTAATTTGTTGTTGAATGTAACCACGTGCGGACTTAATGTTAAACTCCGGAACTATGTTGGGGGAAATCATGGTGCTTATATGCATGAATCTACTATTAAAAGAGGTTTTATTGACTTTTGTTTCTTGCTTTGATAGGTTCTTGAAGGAAAACCTATTTATGTTGATTGCTATGGAAATCTGGCCCCTTTGACTAAAGGAGGACAGCAACTTGTTTTTAATTTTTATGCTTTCAAAGAAAATAGACTGCCATTCTCTATCAAGGTAAAAGAGAAATAAGCAAAATAAATAATCCTACTGCTTTCCTCCCTTCCCACACTCCCTCTTCCTTTTTTCAGCCCTACAGGACTAACCTACCCCTGGATGTAAGTGTAGTTTTTTAATATGTGAATAACATGGAGAGGGTGCTTTGCTTGAAGCCACAGCAGAACTGCTGGCAGATCTGGGTACAGAGTACCCATGATATAGATTCACAAGCTTTTACTAAAACCATGTCTCAAATTGGAACCCCAGCATATTTACCAGTAGGTCACAATTTCTGAGGGATTACCAAAGGAGATGCATTCAATAACATACTGTAGTGCAGAGCAACTTTCAGAAGGTGTGTGCAGACTCTTCATCTCTAAATGGCCAGGAATGGGTGCTCCTTTTCCTTAGCCTTGTCACAGCCGCCCTGCTAAAGAGGTTGTTAAGCATTTTGGTAAACAAAAGAGCAAAACATGGGCAGAATAAAGTTGAAGTGAGCAGACAATGCCTGTCAGTAGTATCCAAGTATGAAACTCTCAGGTTGGACTCACTCAGCACCTTGTCTTGCATGGATTTGCCATCAGGGAGCTTCAGGCTGACCTAACTCTTTCACAGTAACACATTTTCTCCTTCGGCACCTCAGGCTGAGCTCCAGCTTGGTATTATTAGCCTTTACACTCTAAAAGGCTCCTTTTAGAAAGAAATTCTGAGAACCGTTCCAGAAACCTCCTCTAGGACTCTGAATTACTGCATATTACTATGCTGAAGCAAAACTTCTTTTCTAGGTAAGAGACACCAGCCAGGAACCCTGTGGTCGATTATCATTTTTGAAGGAACCAAAGACTACAAAAGGACTGCCACAAACAGCTGTTTGCAACTTGAATATCACTCTGCCAGCACACAAAAAGGTATTTGTTTGGAAAAGTAAACATTTTTCTTAGGGTTGGGTTGGATTTATTTTTTATTCCTTTAGTTTTTGTCTCTTTTTTTTTTTTCCTGCTAGTCATAAAGAAACCCTGTGAACTGTCAGTAATGAGAATGCTTTGGAATATGATAAAGGCTTTTAAAATGTATGTTTTATTGGTTTCTTGTATGTAGAACGCTTTTAAAGTCTCTTGTTACCGTGGTGTCAAGTTCCTATAATTTTTACGGTTCTGTTTACAGCTCATGCTTCAGCCTGCAAGTCATAGGTTTATGCTTTCAGTAATGTCACGTGTTTATTTGCATTGGATGTAAGATTTTTTTTTTTTTTTTTTTGTGTTGACATTTTGGATTTGCTTTTCCTTATAAATCAGCTTGCATTTTGTGCTCCCAATTTGGTCCTTTTCATATCCTGATATTCTTTTCCCTGCTGTCCATTATAATATTCCTTGTCTCTGCAATGCATCTTGGGACCAAAAGGAAACAGAGTCAGATCAAGATGATGAGGTAATATAAACACTGTCTTCTGTTTTTATTTCCTTCAGATTTAGTGAAGAAAAGTAGTATGTTATAGAAAAAAAAAACCAACTATTTTTAACGGTGGCATTGAAATGATACCCGCAGAAAAATAACCATATCCTCGACTTCTGATAGGCTGTTGTAAAACAGTAGAACTGCACAATTATGGAAACCCCTATGATTATAAATTATGAAATTAAACCAAGCACTGAATAAAAGCAGTCTAAAATTTAACTAGTTTTCTTCTGAAAAAGGATGTATTTATGACTGTCAGACCAAGTCAAATTTTGGCAAAATCAAGAAGAGTTTAGTGGATAATATTTTACCTCTTGGAGTAACACTGACACTGCTATGGTAACTTGTATTTCTGAGCAGGAAAAAGATACTGCTGAGGCCACAATAGTGGCCTTTAGTACCTTACTTCTGTAAATAAGCTGGACTCGTTCAAAAAAAGTAAACCAGCCAAGAGCAATTTCTAAATATTGTGTCCAAATCTACTTTCAAATAAACCTCAGATATTTGCAGCCTAAAATTCCGCTGTTTCATGGAAACCACAACGTTAGATTGTCAGAAAATTGAGTGGGTTTTACTCATTAGAGGTAGATCATCTTATAAAAGAAACTACATAGATGTTTCCAATTTATCTAGCAGCAATATTTTTTTTCTCTTCCTTGTGACGAATAAATAGCAGTTGTCACCTGCTGGTTAGAATAGCTAAAAAAAACCCCCAAACAATGCAACCCAAAACATGTTAAAAATAATAATAGCAAAACCATCACTTTATCTCCACAGAATTTGTTCCCAGTGAGCTATTATATAGCTATAATAATAGTTTTCTTTCTAAACAAACTGTATTTTTAGCCACATATTCAAGTGAGTTGATCTCTGAAGGACTATTAATATTTAAGACACCCCACTAGCAGCTATGCCACTGAACGCAGCAACTTATGAGGCAATTTATTAGCTAACAAGAGTAGTCTGCTTTCTAATCCACATCTTTGCATTTTGTGCATATTAAAAAATCCCCTCCCATGCCTTTTTTTGTCCTTAATGTATTCACTTTAAAGCCAGTTGTACATTGTGGTTTGTGTGCTTTCGGGAGAAGCTAATCTTGGGGTGGGAATACTCAATCGGTCAAAGTTGCACTCTTATGAATGTTTTGTCTGTACCTGTAGTCTTTTGTGTTGACCTCCTGTTTGTAGCCAGAGGTGGTTTATTTTTCAGAGAATGAGCCGTATCACACCATTTCTAGCAGTGTGAAGCAGTTTATTAAGTGATAATGCCATAAGACGGTATCGAGATACTTTAAGGCAGGATAATGAGCTGCTTCTGCTCTCCAAGCCCTTCTGCCTCATAAGCAGAGGAATGAACCTGAGGGCTCACTCTTAGGGATGCAGTCCCTTCCCTGCTTGCTCCGGAAGGGCGGTCACTCTCAGCAGGTTTCCGCGCAGCCACGCTCCCTGCTCGGCAGTGCCTGACACTCATCACACGGCGCCCAGGAACAGAGGCTGGCTCTGCCCCCTCCCTGCCTGCTCGCCCAAATTCGGCTTCGGCATGCCATCCCGGAGCTGAATGGAAGCATCCATTCTCCCTTGGGGGTTGTGTGCCACAAAAAGGGGCCCACCCTGCTGTGGTTTGAGGACTGGTCTGTTCAGACGGGGGCGGTGATTCCCAAGGCCCTAAATCCTGCTGTGTTTTATTGCAGACAGAGAAAGCTGACCGGCGCCAGAACTTCGTCTCCCTTGCTTTACGTAAGCGCTACAGCTATCTGACTGAGCCTGGAATGAGTGAGTTGCTCTTACCAAAGTACTAAACCACGTAGATCTGATTGTTCATAAGAAGAGACATTTTTTCTATAAACGTTGTATTTGGTGTCACTCTGGAAAACAAAACAAAACAAAAGCGAAAAGAAAAGAAAGAAAAGCTGTCTAAAACAAAACTCTTGGATGGTCTGTGAACTCTTGTGTTGTGAGAGCTTGAAGAATCCTGACTGGCAAATTGTGTGTGTTAGTTAAGTAAAAATATAATAGTTTTTAAAAGTGCCATGTAGTTCTAGAGTAGGAGGATTGTAGATTGCTTTCAAAAACAGTCTCTTCCTCTCCCCTTTGAAACATTAGAGAAAGATGCCATAGAATGCAATGTTACACAAAAATTCAGAAAGCCACGCAGATAAGCACTTAAATGTTTAGATGCTTAGCCAAAATAGACTCTCTCATATTTTATATTTTCCCTCTTCTTTCTCCTCCCCTTTCCTTTCTCCTCTGTTCCCTGCAGATGCTTTTTATTCCCTGGCATCACACATTGCTTCTTCTTAAACATGTGTTCCCCTTGACCAGGCCTGTGGCATTCCTTTCCTTCCCAGTTAAATACAATAATGTATTTGGCTTAGCTTTTCTTCTTCACTTCTCCTCTCTGAGGTTGACTGCTATTGTTCGCATTTCCAGGCTTTTTCTTGCCTTTTTTTCCCCCTTTTGACTTCTCAGTTGCTACCCTGCAACAGACCCTTTGATATAATTCCATAAAATCCATAGACAAACTTCATCGGGTCTTGGGAGTTCCCACTGGATGGTTGCTGCCTAATTGTCCTATAAGATCTGTGGCTTCTTTGGATCAGATGTGCTCCAGAATATGTTACACTTCTCAGGCCGGGAAGAAGACTCCAAGCATATAACATCTGAAGAAGCTATCAGATCTGCTGAGACATCTTGATGGATTGTTAAGGTATTGTCACAGGTTTGATGGGAACTGAGAGAGAGGAAAAACTAAATTGCTGGAAGGAAGGTTGATGACTGTGTATGTCGCTCACAATAAATTTTTCGGCCCTCACTGAGGGAAAAAATAGTCTTATTTATTCACCAAAGGTCCATTAGGTCTCATTTGCAAAAAAATTGTCAGGCATATTTTTTAGCTCTTCAACTGCAAAAAGGAGCACAGAAGCAGCATCTTAAATTCCTCTGAATCTGTGATATTACAGGCAAAACAGAGGAGGGCAGTTAGGAGTTTATGAGTTAGGAGTTTAGTTTAGGAGGGCAGCCTGTGGGTTTGCTTGCCTCACTAATCAGTTGTGGCAGACTGGCTCGTCATGGTGCAGTGGGGTTCCTGTAAAGACATGTCCTAACACTAACTGTTGAGCAAGTTGTTAGTTCTTTTCAGAATCACTTTGGGGTTTGTTTCTTGAACTCGTGACTGTATGAGCTTCTGGTGAATGTTAGCAGCTACTGCTAATTAAATCTTCATAATAAATAATATTGTTTATAATATCTTCATAATAGTTCATTTAATGAAGTATATTTTGATGGTTTCTTTTGTGTGGGGGAGAAAGAAGTATATTTCCACTTAAAAATATTGTCGTAAAGAAGAGTGGGCATTTCTTGATTTAGTCTGTGCCAGTCAGGCCTAGTACTCAAGCTCTCTTCGACATACATGTTCTTATGAAGTATCACCAGCCATCCACACTGACTTCTGGGCTTTGATTGGCTTCTATAGGACCAGCACATTTCTCCTTGCAGGATATGGACCTGTGGTGCAGTGAATATTCACTATTTTATAGGACTGTGTGTGCTTTTAAGAGTTTAGTGTTAGCCTTGTTGAGCTTCTTTCACTGTGAGTTACTGTCTGTCTATAAGACAGATCAAGCAGGTTTGACAAATTATTAGTGTAACTTCAGAGAAAGGTATGTTGAATAAGTTCTTTGGATATTTTAGCTCCATTTCTAATTCCAACTTTAAAGAAAAAAAAAATCCTTGAAGTTGCTTTCAATGTCAGCTCTCTGAAAGTTGTTGCTATCTCAGAGGATATGTTTGTGTAATGGGATTCCCAGAAATGCTTTCTGACATGAGTGCCTCCTGTGATGCAAAATGTGGTTGATGATGATTCTGTTCAAAATGCCTATGAATAAGCTGAGAGTTCTGGGGGATGATAACATTTAACAGGTTTGTCCTTGCCAGGAATTTATTTCATAATCTATTTTTCTTTGACTGCTTTTCTAATGTTACCTTTTGAGAACTGTAAAGTTGAACAGGTCTGTCTTTGAGCTGATACAAGAAATCTCCTCAAAAGGTACCAAGACACTACATCTTGTAGAAAAAGTGTGCTCTTCTTTTAATGACCTCTTGTGAAATGATTTTGTAAGGTTTACGTGTTTGTGCTTAATACACCATACAAAATGTATTAATCTGTGTGCTCGTTCTGACATGACCTTTGTGCATGAATAAAAACTGATTCGGTTGCTTTGCCTGCTCACAACTATCATACATCATACTTGCCATATTTCATTTACAACATATGCTTCTTAAAATCATTTCATAAAAAGTTTTACTTTAATTTTTACCAGACAAAAGGAATATTGCATGAGAAACAAATGCATATGTTCCTTTCTTTCTTTTTTCTTTTTTTTTTTTTTTTAATACTGACTCAGAAAAGCTCTTGCTCTTATTGGCTTTGTGAGTGTGAAGCATATCCGAATTGTGCATGGAAGATATAGATTTGAATTTATTCCAGTTGCTTCACAGTTTGCACATCAATTGCCTGTCACTTAAAGGAGTTTTGGTTTCTGCATGAAATAGTTCTGAAGTGGTTTAAAAAAAAGATTTTAGCTACATAATGTCATTTTACGCAAGTTTATATTTTTGTGTAGGTTCAAATCTGAACAGAACAACAGTAGAAATTATTAAATGGATAATTCTAATAGTTGCACAAAGCAGAGACATACCTAAACAGGCAAAATAAAGCTGATATGAGTATTTCAGAAGTAGCACATCAGAAAGTCAATAGGAAGTAAGAGAAGAAATTTTGATGTGGCTTTATTTTTACCTTATTCCTTTTATGTGTTTTCTGTTCTCCATCGTTCGCAGATTTGGTTGCTATGTGCTTTCTGTCTTTCATTTCATGTTGCTCTTTGGTTTGGACCAGTTATCAGTATATGGCTCGTTCCTAATTTTTTTCTTTCCTTTTTTAAATCTTTTTTTGCCTTCTTCATCCCAACTCATGCAAACAATTGTACTTGCTTTTTGTAATATTACAACGTTTACTGACCAATTTTCTTCTCTGGTCTCTCTGTTTTTCAACCATTTTTGTTGATTTTTATGTTTGATTTTAATTTAACAATTTAAGAAACAGTTGAACGGAGTGCAGGAGCAACAAGA